>VZUI01084961.1:0-30294 GCA_013401135.1 Cettia cetti | reverse complement strand
TTCTCTCCCATCCCCACAGCAGGCTCGTTCGTTCTAGGTCATGGTGACCCTCCAAATCAAGCTCAGGGGTGCGTCTCAGGGGTGCGTCTCCTTCTTCCTCTGTCCCCAGGCAACAGGTGAATCATTAGCAAGAGATTTAAGCTCAGCGGCTTCAAAGCAGTGGACCCCCACACAGACAATACAGTTGCTATGCAACAAAGTGCCTGCCCCGCAGGGTGCCTGTCGCAGGAGAATTCCCATCCTGGCCCGCCCCGTCCTCCGGGGCAGATTCCACCTTCCCCCACAGCTGCAGCCTCAAGATACCAGTCTATTTCCCCGGTCCCGGAAAAACTAAGGGCAGTCCCCCCCACACTTTTTATTCACCAAAGATTTGTTCATAACAACATGTTCCTGTATTGCTTGCAAACTCTGCCCCTGAGCAGCTGCTTTTGGCCATTGGCAAGGACGGGATTCTGGGCTAGATGGACCTTTTGACTGACCCAGGATAATATAAAGGTAATTATTTCTTTATACTTTACTATGCACTGTATGAATTATTCTTTTCTCCTTATGCTGATCAAGCATTTTTAGGTGAAGATACAAAAAAAAAAAAAAATTATAAAGTTTCATTACTGTATCAAACACTTCCTACCCTGATGTGTTTTGCTGTTTTGTGATGTTTTCATCTTTATGGAATGTAGTGGTCATCTTTCTGAAGTCACACAGAGCTCAGAAACTGTTTCACTGGAAAATTTTAATGTGGCCCAAATGTATTGTAATTAATTTTACATCTACCTATGGCACGGGATGTCCCATAAGCTCTGAGGGTCCTGCCCTTGAGAGTTGGCTGAAAAATAATCGTCGAGACAGCATGGTTGAGTGTGTCTTGAAAAATCAAAAAGGTTTAATAAAATAACTGAAAGAGTACAAAACAAAAGACAAAGCTGAGCACAGTGAAAGGATTGACCCTTCACCTGCTACAACAGCTCTAGAATGCCCGTGGTTCCTTTGCTCTGTCCCCTTTTCTACTTGATGGTGGAGGACGGGCCTATTGGAACTCTGCCAATAGAAAGGGATACAAGTTTTGACAAACAGCTACAAGGTCCAACAGGTGCTTCTCTCCTGGCACTCAGCCAATTACAAAGAGAAAAAGACAGAACTTTCCAGTTAAACTTTTTAATAAGTCAATAGGAAAACTGAGACCTTTTTCTTAATATAGAAATGCCCACTCAGGAGTGGGGGGTGCATTACTATATCTACCTTTAAAAACATTAATTAGGCAAAAAATATTCCAAATAAAGATTTTCAAAACCAAAATTCACCCTGTATCCTTACACACATATGTAATAAACTGTCAAACTTGTCAGATTAATTCTTACAATTGCCAGAAGTCAGGACAAGAATATCAGATCTTCCAGACATCTTTTTTAGGGAAAAAGTAGCTGCAGGTATAACTACACTTTACAACAGCTGGTAGACTTAGACTACTGACTTGAGAGAGGATTCATAGGTTTCAAACCTACCTTGCCACAGAGCTTTCATATTCCAGCAAAATCCTTCCACCTGGGCTGAAGTGAGCTGGGGAACTCAGGCCCAACCACCACTACTATTGCAAACTTTAGAGAATTCATTATTCTGCAAAAGTGCAGAGAAGCTGAGTCTACAGCTACATAATATCCTCTTGACAAAAATCCAATTTGGTCATAGAAGAAGCACGGACTGTGATAATTAAAGCAATAATTCAGGATGTCAAGTAATCCTGAGTTGATAACACTCCAAGAATGTGTTTAAGAGGGTGACGTCATTCCTCTGTGGAATATATTTTTAGGCAGCAATGATTCCGTATGTTGCTCAAAGGTGCCTGATACATTAAGAGGAGCTATAAATTTCATTTTAGAATAAATCTCGTGGAATGATGAGAAATGTTTTGAACCAGATTTGTGTCAGTAGCAACAACTTAGGAAGTTTTGATCGACACACCAGAGTTACAAGCCAAGCTAAGCAGATATACACAGTCTAGTGCTAAAAGAACTGGCTGCTTGGATCAAGGCAAATAAAGACTTGAAAGACTTTTCAAACTAGTATGCATACAATTTAGGCAAACAGTAGCAAAAAAAGGCAGATACTTTTGATAGGTGTCTTATACCCTGTATCAAACAAAAGATTCATGGGTATGAAATTAAACAACTTTTACTAAGTTCAATCCAAATGACTTTCAGTTTCCTTGAAGAGGATGTATTGAATCCACTCATGGTTACTGAAAACAGTGTAAAAATGATAAATAAACTACTCACTGAGGATGAAAAGTCTGACCCCTATCTATTCTATTGTTAAATCAGGGACAGGACTAAGGAAATCTGATTTGAAACCTCACAGTTTAAAGGAAGGTTAAAAAGTAGAAAACTTACTGTAGTTGAAGCGGGGTTTAAAACAAAAAGTGTACAAAATCCTGACACAATATGAAATCATGAAGCTGCCATCACTCATTGAACAAAGGATCATACTTCTGGGGTTGAAATTAAAATGGTCAGAAGTGAGGGAGTCATATTTCTTATTTGGTATCATGTCCCTGATGTGACTTGTCTTTCAATATGACTCCTATTCAAAAGTGAAGAAGAGACTTTAAGACACAGAATGCCTATAATTTAGCCCATGAGAAATTGAAAATATGCAAGAATCACACCCAAGACACACAGTCAGACATATGGACAAAAACAGACCAAAGGATCTCTCTGCTGTAAGCAAATTTCCAAGGAAATTAGCCAGAATAGCTAACTTAGAAGGGACGTAAATCTGCTTGGCCTGGTTTCTTTTAATGGGATAAAATAGGGGAGCATATTTCTCTAAGAGAATTGGTAGCAATCTTAGTTAGCCATATGGCAAGGACTAAATTGTCACAATGAAGAAATGCAGCAGGAGGTAATGGGAAGCTCCCAAGTGCTGCTCCTGTTACTCATGCACGTGGCTCCCCTTGGAAGTGCTGCATCTTACAGTGCCACACTACACTGCTTTTGCCAACTGAACTGGTTGCTGCTCAGACACAGCAACGCTCCATCAAATTTCTTAAGAAAACTGGGTACCTGCAGCTCACCTAGAGTTTAGTAAACTTTCTCTAAAGTAACATGTTAAGCCTTCGTCTTCTATGGATGTTTCAACCTCTCTTCTTGTCAGAAGAGTAATTAAGAAAAGTAATTAAATGCAGATTCAATTAAAAATGTATGATTACACTAATTAGTCAGATTTTTGTATGTAGAGTGGTAGGGAGAAACATCCTTGACTAAAGATAGTTAGATTAAGAAAATTATGGCAGAAATGCAGCAAAAAGTAAGAAATATGTTTTAATGGTGAATGCTACTAGTAAATTATAAAACTTTTCTGAATTGATGACAGGTTGTAAGACAACATTAGATTTCACATATTTCTGATGTCAGAAGAAAAGTTGTGAAATTATTTTGAAAAGCAACATTGTTGATATCAGTTACATTTAGCTAAAAATAACATTTCAGTGTTCTGGGAATTGAGAAAAGAACAAAGAATTTGTTGTGATTTGCTGGTGTCTGGAAACTTCAGACACATTGCTCTTTTCACCTTGATTGTGAGGCATTAAATGCTTTACAATATCTTAATCTGAACTGAGTTTTTTTAGAAACATCTCCTACTATAATAAATACAACTAAGATCATTGAAAATCCTTGTAAGAAAAGATTCAGTTAACAATCAGAAAAAAATGCCTCTCAGAAACAAAATTTAAAATATTATTTTAAATGCAACTCAATATATATGTAGTTAAAGATTCTAGATTCATGCTGACTTAGGTTCATCTTTATTGAAAGGCCAGAAGCAATAGAATATCTGAATCTAGGGCATATTAGAAGCACTACACTACTTATGAGAAAGACTAATACCTAGTGGATATATTTGAAGATAACAAATAAAACTACTTTGGATTAGACTTTTTTGGATTAGACTTTTTTGAGTCTTTTAGAGAATTAAAATCAGTTTTTACAAATATGCCTTTAAATCTTATACCTCAAACTCACTAGTTTGTAAAAGGATGCATTTACCTATCTGATTTACCAGAAACAATTACAGAAACTGCTTAAATCCCTTAGAATCTGACTGTCTTCACCATGGTGATTATTCAAGGTTTGTTTCAGTAGCACTGATGTTCTCAGTTTCTGATATGATCACACATCCTCAAATTATGTGTTTTACACCTTTCTAGAAAAGAATGGCAGTCAAATAGTATGGTCTTTTAGTTAAATTAATGTATGCTGTGACTATAACCATCCCTCATATGTTTACATTCTTTGCATTTTTCCTTGTTCAATAAACAACTGGGTGGCTTGGTACGGGCAAGAAAGTAGTGGGTTGTGTTTATTTCAGTTTCAGTAAGGCTTTTGACACAGGGTCTTGATAGACAAACTGATAGAGTACAGTTTGTACTCTTATAGACAAACTGATGAAGTACAGACCAAGTAAGAAGACAGAGAGATGGATGGAAAGCTGACTGGACTTCAGTCTCATAATAATGTCTTAAGTGGCACAAATCCAGCTGGCAGCCAGTCACTTGACCTTAGGGGTCAGTATTGGCATCAATACTGGAGTGATTCCACTGAGAGGCCATGAAATTAATTAAGTGATTGGACTTCCTGGAGGAGCTGAGAGAGCTGGGACAGTTCAGCCTGAAGAGGAGAAAGCTCAGGTGCCATCACTGTGTATAAATACCAGGGGCATGGGGCTGGCAGACAAGAGAAGATGGAGCCAGGCTCTGCTCAGTGGTGTCCAGTGACAGGACAATAGGCAATGAGAAGAAACCAAAATACAGGGAACACTGTTTAAATAGCAAATTTTTAATTTTTTAAATGCCTAAGTAATTGAAGACAAAACCAGGTTACCCAGAGAAGTTATAGGGTCTCCATCCATGGAAATATTCAAAATATGAAAGGACCCAGTCCTGGGCTGCCTGCCCTCTCTGACCCTGCCCTGAGGAGGCAGGTTGGACTAGGCAATCTCTGAAGGTCTCTTCCAACCACCACTCTTCAACAATTCTACCATTTAATTCACCCCATATATTCCACTAAACTAGGACCTTCCTATCTTGAATGTTAATCTACAGAGAATTCCAATGACTGATTCAATTACACTCTGAATTGATCTAGAGGCTTTGTCTCATGTTTTCCTAGTGGGACACTTGGAAAAGGAGGGTTTTCTACTTCTCTGATATGCTGGTTTTCAAAGGCTGAAGAATTATTGCCACACGCTAAATATTAACTGAATAAACAACACCAAATAATTTAAAACATCTGTTTTTTGTAAGCAAGTTTAAAAAAACAAACCAAAGGCTTTGTAATAAAAATGCTGTCTAACAATATAATCTTGAAGCAGTCTGACAAGTTGCCCAATTCTTTCGTGGCTAGTGCCTTTAAAAACTACTCCCTGTTGTGCAGTTCTTTGCTGAAGAAGTTCCTGAAGTCTGTTTTGTCTTGCCAGTGTTTCTCTCCTTGCTCATAGTTCAAAGACAAACCATGCAAAGCACAGCACTTATATGATATTAGTGATTAATACTGTTTATTATTTTATCTTGCTCTGAGTGAGCCAGATATTTCTCAGGAAGTGTATCTCAGAAACACATGGGCCTGCCTTTATTGTACTGATAGTCTTCATGTCTAATATGGCCCATTTCCATTTTGGTCTGTTGGGTATTTGGCAGCACGGAAAGAGCATTAAAACACTTCCCTTATCATCTAGAAAACTCAGGATCAGTGCAGCGTTCTGCCATAAGAACTTGCCATCTGCACACAGAGCTGCATAGGGAGCAATATAACAAATAGTCATTTTTCCCCTTTCCTGGGATGGAACAACAAAAGGGATTGAAAAGCCCATTCATTCCTTCCTCTCTAACCCCTGACTGGTGGCAAGTTCAGAGCACCAGAATTATTGTGTAACCTGGGCATTGCCCTGAAGTCACACTTTATTCAAGATTTCAGTCTCATACTGAGGCTGTGCTTGACTTCCACTGATAATTTTTTTTTCCCTTAAATGCCAAGATCACTCTTCACTTGCACAGGAAAACTCTTCAAGCTTTATTTTCACATTTCTATTAGGACTTTTCTGCCTTTGACAGATGCATGTTCTTCTGCCCATATGTATGAACAGGAAAACATTTTTCACCTTCTATTTTGTTCCTTGTACATTGTTCCAGGCAGTTTGTCACTGCCATTGACTCTTTCTGTCTAGAAAATACAAGCTTCTGTCCTCTCTCCCATTTCAAAGACTTTTGGGCCCACAGCCTCATATACTATTTCCCATTTTTACTGAGATACTGACTTCTGGTTTCCGTCAACTACCTTCTTCTGAAATATCCTGATTGCTTATGAACAGCATTCTAAATGACTCTTCGGTAGACTGCCAATAAGACGATGACAATTCAGTTTGTGGCTTGCTTATCATACCGACCAATGGTATCTTAACATCCCCTTGGGCTTAGCTAATGATATCTAATGTCACTTGTTTTCTAGTATGAGACTTTTGATCTTAAAAAATCATTCTGTGAACTTCTGGTCCATGAATCAGATTTATTGGCATTAAAGAAATGCTGTTATTATTCTATGAGGTAATGTGAGTAACAATGGTAACAGTAGTAATTGGGTAAGATTAGCAATTATGAAGGTGATTATTAACAATATAAATACATTTATTTAATCTTTTTATCTTGCTATAATGTAAAAACTGACAATATCGTCAAGCAATAAAAGTTCAAATACATCTTCTCAGTAATAAATAAATGGGATCTGCTTTATTCCTATAAACCATTGGGAAATACTGGCTTTCTCCAGAAGGTGGTGCTTATGTGCCACTAAATGAAAACCACTACTTGAAAAAATGAAAACCAGTCGAACTTCAGGCAAGTTTCCCACTGGATTGTACATAAAATAGACAATCGTTCCTGACTTCAGTGCTTCATTTTGAAAAGACTGGCTGTATTGTCAAGATAACAAACCTGTATCTTTCTTCCACAGAAATGGAAGCTTTTCCAAGTTTTTTGAAACGTGCTCTCACCTCATTTTATTTGCACTGACAGTAACATAGGTTTTTGCTGGTGTTGAGTATTAGTCCATGCCCAAAACAATGAGAAATAATTTATAATTTTTTGTTACAAGACAAAAACATGTAATTTGTTTTAAGTATGGATTATATGATTTTGAACTAATATATACCTGGAAAGAAGCTGTAGTTTTGATAGTTTTTGCAGATTTTTACTATTTTGTTGCAGTTTTAATGATTGATTTTTACTGCTTTATATTAAGAAAATGTTTTTTAAAGACAGAATAGTAAAGATAAAAATATTTTTGCAACAATAAGCTCAAAAGGGTTTCTTTGGAATTAAAATGTGAAGCATCTGGTGTCAAAAGAATCAATATACCCCTAATTTATTTTATAAAAACAATATTTTCATTTATGCAGTATTTTTCATGCAACAGGAACACAGAAATTATTTTAGAGGCTTTGGTATATGATATCTAGAATTTCTTAAGTTCTATTTCAAAAGTTAATTTGGGGACATGATGATTTGGAGATGTGATGATTGTATCCTCTACTTCTGTTTTCAGCTGTTTGTAAGTACTTGAAAACTTATCTGTTCTGGTCTGTGCAGTCAGCTTAGACTACACAGATGGCTTCATTCACTGATTTCTAACAGAGACTGAAGGCACAGGAGACCAGGAGTTGCTCTTGTGCTATGTCTGTGCCCCACAGATTTAGTGCTAACCCAGAGCACAGCATCTCCCCAGTAACACAAAGTATTTGAATATCTAAAATCCTGAAACACTACAGTCACCACAGTTTTCCTGGTTGTGTGACCTGGTTCTTGCTAATAAAGATGCAGCCTTCAGTGCAGGCCTGTGTCTTGCTCAGGTTCCCCATTGGATAAAGCCATTTAGATGAGTTTAAAGTTGGTTGGTAACTGTATTGAATCAGACTAGAGAATCTTGGTAGGGTTGTTTCTGCCTGTGTTTTTAGCTCCATGGTATGAGAATTCCTCTCTGAACCTGAATTAATGTACTAATTAATGAAGTAACTTTTCCACCAAAAGACCCACAAAAACAAAAAGAAAACAAAAACCAAAACCAGATCAGAATTGCAATCAAAAGGAAATGGCTAATTAATTTCAGTATGCAAATTTGGATGTTCATTACGCTATTTGCTTTCTTGACAGACCCTGTCAACTTCATAGCACTGTATATTCACACTTCTGAGTTAAAAATTTAGCCAAAGTTCAGGGCCCTGATGAGTTATCTCCAGTAGAATCAGGAATGGGGAATCTGAGTCAGACATCTCCAGACTTACTTCCAAAAAAACCAGACTGAGCTTCTGTATTCTTGAAGATACTTTAACCAGCTATAGGTAGATTCTTCACTTTAAAAACTTCCTAATCCATTACCCTGCCAAGTATTGTCTCCAGAAACTCCTAGCCCTCTTCTCAGATTCACAGATCCAATTATTTTGCCTCCCATTCAAGTACATTCTATAACCTTTTGAAAGTTTTACTATTAGAGGCTACTTTGATTTGCTGCTGAAGGTGACAGACAGACAGAAAATCTAAACTCTGCCGTAGGCCAAGGAAAAGCAGATGTCACTTCTGTTTGATCCTTTGCCAGACACAAAAAAAAAAAAAAAAAAGGAAAATGTCCTTAAACAACTCAACTGTCCTCTCATAATCTGTGGCAGGAAAGCAAAAAACAACAACCAACACTGTTCTTCTTCTTACCCTCACTACTTGGTGACCAGCTGAGTAGGCATTGATCCTTATTTGTTGTACACATATGAGCAAGTAAGGGAGCTATCTTCAAACCTGGCTTTATAGGAGTTTGAAGGACAAAAGGAATTTCCTGCTGAGGAAGGAAAATTGAATTTACCAGAGCTGTCATCACTTTTGTTTGTTTCCTGTAACTGTGTCTTTTGGAAGAGTTTAAATGACTTAAAACCTGAATTACATCCACCTAGACCTTACTTCTTCCTTTTTAGATGATTCTTTTCCCTGTCTTTCACCTCTTCTCTATGGAACTCAGAAACACGGTATCTTGCACTGTTGAACCTGCATGGTGTTTTGCCCTCCTCAGAGAAATGAGATGAGGCTCCCTATAGAAGGACCCAGCCAAAAGCTGCTCCAAACCTTTTGGCTCAATCTCATGAGGAAACAAGACTCTGACAAGATCTCCTTATACAAGTCTTTGTAACCCAAGGATTCTCTTCTACTTTGGATCTCTAGAACCTCACCCATTATGGATTTCAGTTGAGCTTTGTCCCATAGAACAGACATTCCTGGTATTTTTCTCTCATTTTTCAGAGCCATAATAAGAGCAGGGCTGAAATCATCACCTCAGCATGGTTTGGTTAAACACTCAACCAGTGCATACAGGAAACCAGGCTTCACTTAGCCAGTGAACTCACTGAGATACCTCCTATTCCAAGGAGTCAGTCCAGTGTCTCTGACAGGGATGGAACTCTGCCTCTCATCACACCCTTCCCCCAGTACCTGAAAATCCTTCAGTAAGCAGACTGTAGGTATGTCTTTCCCAGTTTCCCATGAAGTGTGGCCTGCGTGGTCACTGCCCTCACTGCCCTCACTGCTGTTTGATCAACAATAGGATTGAAGCATTTGTTGCTCTTTAAAAACTTGAGCTGGCAGAAATACAATTTTTATTCCAAGTTTCCAAAACGAACTTCTGAGCACACCTCAGACAGCAGAGCCAAACCTCTGTCCTGGAGTTGGGGTAAGACACTGCAGGACAGTTTCTTCAGAACTGTTCCACACAAGAGCATGGAGACAGGCATATCTACAGGCATGTCTACACTGGATATGGAATTACTCAGCCCACACAGAGCTGAGGCTTGCTGCCTCGTATGTGGAGGTGAACTGGGGTCTTTTCTAAAGGAAGGTCTGAACCATAGATCTTGATTTTCCCAACAGTATGCACAGGCTGCTCACCAAACCCAAAAATCATAATCTTCCCCTTAAATAAAATGCAGTATTTTACAAAGTAAGGACTTTTCCATCCTAATGTTAGAAAACCCTCATTAGAAAAATTAGATTAAAACACTTTTTTTTTTAACCTGTAAGGTTTTTGCAGGATTATTTCACCAGCAGTTACAAGAGGTCTGATAGTGCTATGCATCCATGAAGTAGTAGCTTGAAGTTTACAGGATTATCCTATGTTGGACAATCCCAGTTTGCATGGTGTTTTATGTATTTTTGACTGACTTTATTTTTCCCAGTACTCCTAAATTTCCTTTTCACCTTTAAGTACTCTGCATACATTAACATAAACTTCTTCATTAATGACTTAACTACTTATTATTGTTATAGAACAAGTTGAAGAGTTGCTGCAACAATGTTAAGTTAATGTCTTAAAGAAATCAGCACCAACTTCCCCATCTTGCTTGTCTAATACTTGATTCTACTACAGTGGACATTTACAGTACACTGAAAAGAAATTTGGTCAGGGTTTTTTTTCTGCATGCAAACTAATAAAAGTTTTTGAGAAGAGGTTGTCATTGCAAAGGGACTAGAGGATTTAGGAAGTCAATCCCTAAGAAAAAGACCAACCTATATGTGTAATCAGGTTATGAAACTCTGGGGGCATATGTCATGTATATTCAAAGGTTTCTTTTAAAAGATCACTGTTGTATGTGCATCTTCTTGTACAATATACTTACTGTTTAAAAGCAGTGAATATTGAAGAAGTAGGTTCATTTTCTCACCTAACACATATGATGTTTTCAGAAGTAAGAAAGATGAATGTGGAGTTAAAAGAGAGGAAGGACTCATTAACCAGGATAGACACAATCCAAAGTTTTTTCTGAAATTATAACTTCAGCTTAGACAAAATGGATTAACTTTTAAAAAAGATGGCTTGATGCAAGTGACTTCTTTGAGGAGGAAAGGATTTTCAGAGAATTCACATGCTTGAGGAGAAAATGAAACAAAGCTAATTCAAAGAAAAGTTCGAAAGCTGAGAAAAAACCCCCCTGCCTATTCTAATAACATTAAGTACTCAGCAGGAATGTCAATTTTCTTTTGGTTATAAAACTTGGATTAGACTGGAAAATGAAGTGCTTGAATTTTAAGGACTGAGTCAATCTTTGAATACTCTCTGCAATTATGGTCTCCCTGTAATTCTTTCTTGAACTTTATCCTGGGTAATCTTCACATGCATGCTTTGCATTCTAAATCATTAAAGGTCTTTTCTATGTTGTTTTGCATGGACCAAGGACCTGCTCCAATAGAGCAACTCCTGCACTCTAAATCAGTAGTTTTCAAACTATTGTTTGCAGTCATACACGGAGAGCTGGCTTGTCACACAGTGCTGGCTGTAACCTTGTAAACAGAAATAAAAGACACTACAAAGATGTATTAAAAACTTTCCCACTACATGGTCTAAGCAGCTAAAACTGAAGGGACCATGCAGTGCTGTAAGAGCATGGGGAGAGTTCTTGGATAAATCTTGGATTCTGAATGTGATTTTTTTGTACTTCTAAAGCTTCAGAAGCCTTCCACTGCTACCTTGGAGTATCAGGACTATTCACCACAGAGAAATCTGTTATGGGAATAGAAATGAACAGTGGTGAAACCAAGGAGAGGAAGGCAAAATAAAAACAATAAACTTCAGGAAGGTAGATTCCAGTAAACTCAGGGAGACGTTAGTTAAGAATTTATGGCAGGCAAGTTCATGGGGGAAAGGATTTAAAGAGACCTGGCAATTCCTCAAAGAAATGGTATTGAGGCACAAGTACAAACTGGCCCAATGCAGAGGAAGGATGGAAAGCGTAGAAAGAGACCGGCCTGGCTAAGTCATGAGCTTGTTATTAGCCCCAAACACAGGAAGAGAGCACAGAGAAAGTGGAAATTAGGTTAGACTGCTGGGGACAAGTATTTTTCAGAAGACACAAAACTCAGGCCAAGGCACAAAGAGCTGTAATTAGGAAGGAAGACAAAGAGGAACAAGAAAGAAATATATAAGTAACAATTACATCACTAACAATAAGCAAAGCAAGAATAATACAGCAAGAATAATACAACAAGAATAATAGGAGAGAAGCAAAGCTACAGGGCTTCAGAAACCACTAAAGAGATCACTTGAGAACATGAAGCTAACACACTTCACTAAGTGCTAAAATATACAGTTTGAATTTATAATGACAGAACAAGCTAGGCAATTTCAAAATATGTTACATGTGATACCAGCTCAAACTTTCATATTGGTTTGACCCACTATAAAAATTTAGTTAGCAAAATACACGCAACCTCAGGACATAAGCAGTCCTCTGAGTACTTATGAAAGAAAACAGAGATAAGAAGCTACTACATAGGAAAAATACAATGCATAACTTTATTTAGAGAGATGGAAAGAAGGATGAAGTGTTCAATGACTGAGAAAATCCCACTAACAAATATCCTTATGGATCCCCTCCAACTAAGACATTCTATGATTCTGTGAAATCATGTCAAGCTTTTTCTATTAAGTAACAGGACTTGGAACTGAGGATGCAGCAGATAATTCAATGTCCCCAGACACTATAGAGGCTTTAGACAACTGTCCCATAAATCATCCTCATCAACAGCTTACAGAAGCTTTTTTTACTCTTTTAACATAGAAATGGTGCATAGTTTGTTGGAAATCCATACCCATTGTGGCCTTATTTATATTTAGCTGTCAAAATGGAAGGCAGTGAGTGATGTGAGGCCATGACCTGAGTGAAGCTCAGCAGACACATATAAAAGTACTACAGAAATCAGAGGTCATATACTAACTATACAAATACCAATGACAGAACAGCTGGCTAAGGAGGAACTAGGGGTAAATCACATGCTGAATGTGAGCCAAGACAGGCTTACTCTTACAAAAGAAGCAAAGACTCAGACTAGGTTATATAAACAGAATGTATACCACAGAACAAGTGACGTAATCTGTCTAGTTGGATCAGCACTGATAAAACCACAGGCTGTGCAGGATAAGGCTACTGGTGTGAGGCACTGCCCTTCAAGAAGGACTTAGATCTACTTGAATGGAAACTCTGATGAAGCTACAGGATTTTCAGACATCTTGAAAACATAACCTAGATAGACTATTTAAAAAAAACCCTGAAAATAAACGTGGTAGTAGTCAAGAACATGAAAAGAAAGAAATTGCTTTATTCTCTACCTGCATGTGACTGCTATCTGAATGATTTTTCTATGTACTTATTCACTAAAATTCCCAAATCTTAGACACATTCTTGTGGTCCCAATCAGTTATTTTAAAAAACACTGTATAAGACAAGTTGCGTTTAAATTTTCATTATTGTAATGAATATATCATATTATATACCACTCATACCTTCATAATCAACTCAAACTCAGAACTGTCGCATTCTTCAACACAAGCAAAATGTAGAATACATATACAAACAGTGTTCCTAAATAGTCTTTAATTAATGCTTCTTCACTTTCCTTTCAAGGCAGCACATCACCCAAAAAAAATGTTCTTCTCTCTAGCTTCCTCTCCTTTATATTCTTCCCTCCTATGCAATAATGACCAAAAATTCCAGCTAGATAGCTTAAATAGCCTCTCACACACAGAGAAAGATCTCCTGAAATATCCCTGAAAAAATAAGAATGCTGCTTTCCTGATGACTGTCCAAGATCTGATTTCACAAATAAGCCTGCACAACTAAAACAGAAGTGAAAAATGGGGAAAATTCACAGTATTAAAATAACTTCAACAAAACAGCTAATCAAGTAGATCATCTGTGCAAAGCAGAATGCATCTTAAGGTTGAAAGCCCTTTTGTATCTTGGAGTGCAAATCACACTGCATCTCTTGCTAGGAATAATTCTTACTGTTAGCTACTGCTTTTTCCACAAGGGAGTGAGGGAGAAATCTGTATCATGAAATTACTTTGATTTACTAAACTGCTGGACTGACAGTGACACAGGCATTGATTGATACATCATGCATTGGATGCATGGAAAGAATTAGTAAAAAGAAACAGATTGTTTACTGCTTTGAAATATTATGGTCAGAAGAGGTTCGTATTTCATAAAGTAAGTGAGGAAATTAGTACAGAAGTAAAACTTCTTAGTAAAACTAAAAAGTTTTGCCCACTCAGACTAAATTCTTTCTTTCTTATAATGCCAATCCTAGAAACTGAGATGAATTTGTAAACTCTTTAGATGAAATTTTTATTATTTTTTTAAACTGTTACTTGTTTATTGTCCTGATATGAAACCAAGGTTCTCTGATCTTCACTGCTACCACATTTTGAAGGTTTGTTAACAGACATTCAACCAGGTGCTATGGCAGAATTTGAGATTTCAAATACTATATAAACTGCTCCTCTTTCTGCTGTCACCAACAGATAGCAAAAAATTTATCCTCTCACATGATGTAAGTGCAAGAGCACATATAAGGGCAGGTACGTGAATGCAATTCTGCAGGTACAAGGCCACAATAGAGGCCTATTTGTTCTTTGAGAGCATATTCTGTATTCTTGAGGACAAGAAGCTCTAAGTCTTAGAGACAATACCTAAAGAACAAACTAAATTGGTTAGATAGTTTTGTATTTAGAAACAGCTATAAAAACTCCACTGATGTTGCAAAATTCAAGCACTGAAAAATTGGGAAATTCCCTCTGCAGCCTTAGCTTTCACAAGTTCAGAGTACTATTCACACTAAGTATCCTGTTCCAACAGGCATGTTCCTGACCCAGAAAGTTTTGAGTTTTTGTAATGCAATGTGAGGAAAAGATAGCTGCTTCTAGTGTCATTTTAGCAACAGCCAAGCTGATACTCAAAAAAAATTTCAGTCCAAGACACATAGTTATAAAAAAGTCTAACTATTTAAAAAAAAGATTTCATAAAGTTTTGATAGAAATGAGAGGAAAAATTATTAGTAACAAATATATAACATACACACAGCTGCAGGCACAGATGAATTTACACAACCGGTCAACACTGGCAAAAGTAGTATAGAAAGTTAGTGCTATTTTAGCAGTTACAATACTATTAAAATATGCAAAGGTATATCTTGCAATTTTTAAAGAAAAATTGTGAGGCATCCATAACATAAGCTTATACTGTAGGTAACATCCAGACAACTTGATTTTAGTGGTGACACTTAAATTCTTTTGGATAGGGTATAATGCTGGTTTTTTTTTTCAGTTTAGACCAGTGAGACTTTTTTCATGAACCGATCTGCACAATGTGGTGTTCACATTTTTTTGTGAGGGATTGTACTGTCTTTTCTTCTTCATTTCAAAGTGCTTCCTTTCTCAGGGTACTGCTCTCTTTCATGGTGAGTCACTCGGAAGTACCCTAGCAATGCTGCATCTTGCAAATAACTGAAGGCTTATGCTTTCTCCTTTATTTTGGTGGTATCTAATTTGGGTGGTCTCTAATTTGCATTTAGTTTAAATGTGAAAGCAGTTACTGTATGCTCAACTGATTTTTTTTTAAGGACACATTTAGTGATTGCCTAAGAAAGGGTAAAATCACATATCTGCTATCAAGCAGGTCCTGATAAAAAAGATCATGTTCTCCTTCAGACATGAGAACAAGCTGTAGCTATTTCTAGTCAACAGTAATTGAAGTGAATAGCAGGGTTCATTTGAAGTTTAATTCAGGAGGATCACAGTAGCAGCACTAGTTCCAGTGTGCTGGTCATGTTTCTGTCCTCAGAGTGACCCTGCAGAGCTCCTGTTCCCCTTCTCAGCATCAAATGCAGACAGTCCCGGGAGGATGGACACTCCCTAATCCACCTTCAGGAGGTTAGAAGGATTAAATAATAGATGTAAGATTTATTTACAGGTAACTGGGATGCTGCAGTGTTACATTTCTATGCCACATGGCTCAAAAGATCTTGCAAAACAGCAGATGATAAGGCTGGCAATGAAAGGAGGCAGTTTAAGCAATTTATCTATAAAGGAAGGAAATAGCTTTTTTGAGGATGAATCACAGTCCCTGTGAAATCAATTGATTTAGTGAGACCTGCTATTCACTCTCATAAGGTAACTTTAGTGGTTTGTAAAGGTACCTCTAGTGTGCATTTACTGATTGAATTAGTACAATTGATGCTCATATTTTAATATTCAGAATTTTTTCCCTTTTTTGGTGAATGAACACACATGCCATCCCTTTAGACCACAGATTTTGCTTTACACACTGGACACATTTCTGAGGAAAAAAACCACTTTGTTTACTGATAGAACACATCAAGGCTGAGATGAAAAAAACTGAGTGACAGTACAGGTAACCTGGTCTTTCCATTCTTGTGGCTTTCGTTTATGACCACAGATGCAGGAGAGAGTTTGGCAGACACTTTTGGTGTGGTGCAGAATGGCAAGAGGAAAGAGAGAAAAAGAGAGATGAATTAGTGAGAGAAAGAAAATGAGAAAAAAACAGATGATAGTCCTGGTTCCAGCATCAACCCAGCTGATGGGGTGTCCAGTGTCCCATGTGCGCCCGGATTGGTGGGGGTAGCTTGTTACAGATAAGTTTTCCCCACCTTGGAGATAAATTTTTCTTTCCATACAAATCAATTCTCATGTGCATTTCATATTTTTCAGACCTTTCTAGAAAGGGGGGTGTCAGAGGCTTTGGGAGTCTTGGGTGATCTTGATCCCATCATATCCGCTTCTTTGGCCTCATTCCTGCTGTGCTGGGTTGTGTTGTGCTTACCTCCAGGAGCCAGGGCAAGGACATTTGTCCCAAAGAGTGCTGCCATTGCTGTGTATGTCCTCTTCTCCAGTGGCATTCTGTTCTTTCTGACAGCATATTCTTACCAACTACCCTTTTTTGGAATTACCAATAGACCTTAGCTGGCTCCACAGCTACATGGCAATCAGTGTTCAATACCTGGATACCTATACACTACTCCCTTAACTTCTAGGTATTTACAAACTGAGTATAAAATAGAAAAACAGCTATAATTAAAGAGGAAGAGTTTTAAGTTAATCCTAAGTAAAAATGTCTGAATAGTCTCTAAACACATGGCTTACATACTGTATTTTTTCTGCAGAAACTTCTAAAATATTTGCTGTCTTCATCTGCATAGTCATTGGAATAGAGTTAAGATGCATCTGTAGACATTGTAAGTTATCTGCAATAACACACTACACAATGTCCAAATCAGAGATTCTTAATAAAAGTACATTAAAGAGCATATTGGTTGGAAACAGAAGACTATGGGAAGTTTTAGAAAGGTAGTATTATAAAGAGAATATGGTCACAAGGCCTGGATTACTGGTGGGTTTAGAAAAACATTTTCTATTGTAAAGGGGTCATTCCATCTCCTGACTAATATGCCTAAAATTTCCAGGCCACAAGCAATAAGAGGAAATATCTGAAGAATCTTTGTCTTGGGTTATAGAACCAAATATGTGTATTCTATTTCATGTATTGAAAGCAGTTTATCTCTTGTAACTGCGGGGGGAGGGGGGCGGATGCTTTCTGATAATGGCCCAGCTGATAAAACTGGGTGGGGCAGTGTTTCTTATCTCTTTCACCACCATCCTCCCTCCAGGGGGATATCTGCTGGTAATGGCCCATTAAGGCTCACCAATCACATGACACATTCCATCATCCCATTGTGAGATGCTCCACCCAGTGTGGGGGAGCCAACCATTCCTACCTTGGTAAAAACTGAGACTCAGGAACACCAGGCATCTGGTTTCACTGGATCTCCGGAGGAAGACTGGACCCTTCTCACCATCACCCTTTTTCTACAGGATCATCTCTACCCCAACAGAACCACATCTGCCACTCCAGGAGGACTTACTTTGGACTGCTTCCAGCACCCTGACCAAAGGGTGTCAAGTTGTATTTCAGACTCTGTCAGGGTTTCTAGGATTTTTTGTTTGTTTGCTTGCTTTCTGTACTACTACATTTGTATTGCTAATATTCCTAGTAAAGAACTGTTATTCCTATTCCCAAATCTTTGCATGAAAGCCCTTAATTGAAGAATTATAATAATTTGGAAGGAGGGGGTTTATATTCTCCATTCCAAGGGAAACTCCAGTTTTCCTTAGCAGATGCCTGTCTTCCCAAACCAAGACAATCCTACAGCAGCACAGACCCTCAATCTTTGTCTTGCGTCACTTAGTGTGAGACTTCTATCGTTTGTTTGAATGATGTATTTGAATTGCTTCTACTGCAAACATTTGCTGCCCCCAAAAACTCCATAGTTCAGTTCCCACGGCTCTGTGTACTTCGAAAGAAGTGTCATATCTGCAGTATCATGTTTCTATGGCTGTGATGGTAATGAATACTAAGTTATCGTTTGGGTACTTGTCTTTAACAACATTGCAAAGTGAACACGTGGATATAAAATACGAATACTAAACAGTGGAGTTCAAAGTTAATTACTGAGAGGAGTTTGGCTAATTATGTAACAGACATACCAGTGACTTGACTTTCTTTCTGTTTCACATTAATATGAAACTGAACTAATATAATCAAAATAACCCCTAGACAGTTCTGCCTATTTGATTTGTGCATTGATTGCACAAATGTGTACATTTGTTAGAAAAGGGTCAATGACTGATTAGTATCTCATTATTTCTGCATTTTCCTCTGCAATGTAATTGTTCCGTTGCTTTCTATAGCATATCTGCAGCAATGACAATGTGTTATTCGTGTCCAAAGCTAGAGTAGAAAGCAGTCCTTGTGGTATAAAACCAATATTTTGATGTTTGAATTCTCCATCCAGTCTGTAAAGAGGGGACCAAAGTCACCTTCACTGAACTTTTGTAACCTACAGAGGAAGTGAGCCAACTGGGATACTGTATTTTGCAAGAAATTAAAATAGGAAAGTTGCCAGGCAAAAAAAGGATGGGGACACTGAGAAAAGAGAAGTATAAACATAAAATAGCAAGACAGGATCTGCTTGTGGAAAGTAGAATCTAATCCACTGCAAAAGTGAATCAGCACCTCACACATATACATTACTATATACCTTCAGTACAAACACACAGAAACACATGTAAACACAGTCCTATACATGCAAATGCAGTATAAACTTCAAGAGGAGTGAGTGGAAACACCAACAAATGTGCCAATAACATTTTGGCATCGCAGCCAGCAACACCTAAGAAATAACCTGTAAGTGTGCAAAGAACTATGGCTAAAACCCAACATATTTTGCATTACACAAATAAGCTGACATTAAGCAAAAAAACCTGTCTGCATTTTGTACAGTTCTATTGCAACCATGCCTGCAATTCTGAACTCACCCCATCTATTAGCGTAGCACATTAAATTCTTTTTCATCTGTTTTTCAAACAGCTTTTCAAACTGTTAAGCTCCTAGGAATGTTTATAATTATCTAGAAATACAGTATCTTACACTTCATACTATCATTCTGTTACTCCAGTCTCAAGACCATTCAAATCTTTCTCTATGACCAGGTGCCTCCCAATCCTATGGCAGTGCATACAGGCATCACAGGAGTCCTTCTCTTGAGTTTATGATCAGAAACTATTATGCAAAAAAAGAGAAAAAATAAGATGATAAATTGGATAAGAACTAAGACCAGTGAGTCTATGTGAATTAACTGTAGTCTCATAAAGTATCTGTAACTTAGCCAAGACATTATCCCTGATCACCAGGGTCACAGCTAATGCCTAAACTACAAAACAGCTCTTTATGGGGGGAAATAATGCTAAGCCAATGAGTCCCCAACACCATCACTGATATGACAATGTTGGCATTTTTCCTTCCTCTTCATGATATCAATGGTAACAATTTTATTTGAAATAAACATTTGTGACATCCAAGCATGATATTGCATTGTTTACAAATAAAATAAATATTTATGCTCATTCAAATTATAATGGCAGTGTTGTCCCTTAGAATTAGTTCTAGAAACTTACTACATACTATTAAACTCTAAGACAAGAAATTTTGTTTTCCCTGCTTTTCTCTAACATTTATTAGTATAATATTCAAGTTGTTCATTCTTGTAAATTTAAGTTTTATGACACTCATACGGAATGGAGGGGACATACCACCTTACAGATACAATTTTGAGTTGTTGAGTACAAACTTACATATTCAAGGAAATTTCCCTGAACTTTGCATTATTTTCTAGGCTTTCCCTCAAAAGCAAATGAGAAACAGCAACCAGCTTGTCAAAACAAAGCCCCCAGGTTTCACCTTGAGGTTTGCCCTTTTTATTCTCTCCATTCTTCCTTTTTTTAAGTTGTGTTTTTTAAAGTTTGATCTTTTATGTTTTGTAAACCAAGAGAAGAAGAATTTTAAGCTAACCACACAGCAACTGTGCTAAAGGAGTACGCCATCAGTGACAGTCACTGTCCTTAGTAAGTCCCTGAAAAGCATCAGAATAAATTGCTATTTGGCCAGACACAGAGATAACAGCTCACAGACGAGCAGTGGAAGGCAGAAAACTGGCACATAAGTGTTCTTTCACGTACTCTTTTTCACAGTTCCTTCTCCTTCCTCCATACTTTGTTATGCTGAAGGGTGCTAACAGTTTTGCGCAGCATGTGCCATGCATTGACACTCACAGGTCTTCCAAACATCAATCTATAGTGCATCCACCCTTTTGTGGGGGACTAAGTTCTAAAGACCTATGTTATCTTAGTTGCAGTCCCATTCCCCTCACCTACCCAGTCTACTACAGAACAAATGGGATTATCTGTTGTTCTCCCCTTTCCATTTTATCCATGTTTAGACTTTTAGACCCTAAGGATACAGAGATAAAAACTAGAAGGAAATAAATTGATCCTCCCAATTTACAATTCACTTCACCATTACCAGCAACATTACTTTGTATAAGTCAAACCCATTTTCAGACTTTATCACTACACTTTTCTTCCATTAAAATCCATCTTGCTTCCATATTGAATCCTGTCAGGTTTCTCTTCCTCGACTTTCCGCCCATGGCCCTATCATTACCTGCCATTTTAGACATCCATCAATTCCCTCTCAGAACGTGATTCCACAAATTACACAAAGTGCCTTGAAAAGTGAGACTTTCTCAGTGATGGCACTTTATCCTACTCCCTTCTGTGCTGTGGGCTGCATTCATCCAATGCACTTTGTGTTGGAATTGGCATCTCTTGGAGCTCTTGAACTTCAGAGGCCTAATGTTGCTTAAGACAAACTGAGTGGAAAAGGCTGCATAGTTTCTGCTGTGTATGGCGCATTGAGGCAGCTATGTGTCACTTATCATTGTCACAGCAAGGAATAGGACAACATACCGAATGCAAGAAGAGGAAGGGGGATGAGCAGCAAGGGCATGGGGATTAAGGGAAATAGTTCCATCTTGGTTTCCTAACTTTCATAAGGAACTGCAGCCTAAATCTTCTCTTTATCTGTCTTGCTAAGCATTTTCCAGTTCCATTTCTTGTCAGTTCCCTGTCCATGTTGTTGTGCTATGTGTGTGTGTATCCCAAGCCACACCCCCAATTCAGCACTCCATTCCCCCTGCCATTCCGGACCCTGCAAGTAGATGCTCCAATCCCCAGTACTTTCCCTGGGTCAGTCCTTGTCTCCACTGCATTCCAGTCAGGAATCTCCTGCCCCAGCACTGTCTGTACAGCTGGGGTGCAGGACAGACCCGCTGCTCCCAGCAGCTGCTTGCCTGGAGCAGAGCAGGCCCACAAGCAGCTTTGGTGACAGTGCTGAGAGGTTTTGTGCCTTGGCTGCTGCGCAGCGTGCACAGCTGTGTTTTGGGAGTGACGTGTGCAGGCTGGCAAGCCTGAGAGGCTGTCTCCATCAGCCTCGAGATTAAGGTGCTGAACTCTTCTGAAGTCTTGCAGCATATTTCAAGTGAAGTAATTCAAAGCGTAGCTTGGCTATGTGGGGGTAGAGCTCCATGGAAATAGCTGTAAGAGCTCTGCCAAGCTACAAATACCATAGTAAAGAGATGGCAGGGCTGTTCAAAGGGGTTGATGGATATCTTACTTAATTTGAAAGAGAAAAGTTTTCTTCTATCTGAATGGAAGAATTGCATACAAAAACATGCTTCCAAAATGCTCAGTTAAGGTAGACTTTCAGTCTGAAACGTGAGTAAAAGCTGAAAAAGTTAAAAGCAACCAGTGATAGATTCTTAACAAAAATGTCAGTTAGCTTTCATAAAAGACTGCTCCTAGCCCCACCTATAATTACTGTTGTATACATTATAGCTACAGATCTATGTGTTCTCCTCCTAGTTTATACAAGTTATAGCTTATTTCTTGCAAGTTCAAGGAAGTTGGTCTTGTGGAATTATCTGATAGGAGAAAATAATTTCACAGGAATTAGTTTAGGCAGTAAATTCAGACAAATTAGAAAAAAGCAACAACAACAAAACAATGAGCAAACTAACAAAAACCACTTAAAAAACCCCCGAAACATCCATAATGTTTTAAAATTTTCTCAAATTATCAGTAGAAGTCAAATTATCAGCACTTTTAATGGAGCAATATGATGTAACTGTGTGGACAAACAGGAAGTTTTTGAGATTATGAAATTATCAAAGCCTTGAAGTGCAAGGATAAGAACTGTAGATCAGGGACAGAAGTTGGTTTATGGTGTTATTCCACAAGGTAAGCAATACAGTCAGATGGTAGATTAGAAATATTTGATTAATTGCTTCAGAAACTGTAAGGGGCTAAAGTGTACTTTCTCAAAAATCTCATTTTCTGCTAAAGAAATCCATCTCAAAGAAATTTATAGTTTACATTGTCAAATACATGTATAGCATGCATTCCTTAAAATCAGGCATTCCTCCAATTTTTAGTTTTTCATTATTTTTAACTCTTCATTCTTCATTCTTAATTTTTAATTCTTTGTTCTCAATTTTAAATTTTTTTTAATAAAAGTGTTACCTCACTTTTGAACCGTTTGTTAATATAAGTTTGTTTATCCTTAAAGATTGAGTTAATGGAAACTAAACACCAATAACAATATTTTTTGGATAGGCATAAATGAAAGGGGAATTCCACTGATAGATCTCTAAAGATTTGGATGTCACAATTGAAAGCAAAATAAGATAAGGTCAATATTAATTAATTTTGGAAATCTTTGCCAAATTTTTTTCATTTCTAATGGGGTTTTTTCTTACCACTATGGCAGAGCTGTACATCAGCATGAGGTCAGTCTGCGGGACTGAGTGAACAACTGATCCTTCAGTTCACCTAATAAAGACCTAGATAATATTATGCCTAAAATAAGATGCCATCCCTTTTAGTTTTCATGGGTTTTGCCTTTTTTCATTTAAATGTAGAAAAGTGATTTCAAAATAATAACAAAATATGAAATACACTTTTAAAAAATCTATTGTTTTCAAAACCTCTGGAATTATTTATTGAGTTGGACAAGTTTCCACTGAGATTTATTTTTCACTTGACACTTCATTTTCTATTTTTCCCACCTCTATCCATTTTTTTTCACTTCTATTTTAGTTTGGTTAAGTGATTGATTATGATTATTTGATATTATTTAAATTAACCAAATTTGGGAAAATGCTAAACAATAACTTCTTTTGCAGTTTTATGGATTTTGTTCTCCTGTGATAAATGTAGCAGATGCAGTCCAAAACAGCAAAAGAAAACAAGACATTTCCCAAAGATACCAAATTACCTTAGAAGTGTTTATTATATTGATCACCTGAGTTCTGCATATCTTGCTCAAAAAAAAATTATGAATGAAGAAAGCTAGCAAAGGTCAACAGTAATAGGCATCCATTCTGAAAAGCAGCCAGCACTATATGGCTGAACTTTTTTTTTTTTTTTAGGTGAGAAAACCAAAATCTGTATCTGTCTAACACTGCTGGTTAAGAATTTGATCAGAAAGCATGCATTTAAAAGCTAGTCCAATCCTTTTCCTCTGAAAATTACAAAGGTGTTCGTGAGCACTACACTTCATTAACAGAGAAAAATACTATTATCCATTGTGGCCACAATATAAACACAGCCCAGATTCTCTTGAATTCCAATTAAAAAAAGAAAAGAAAGATGGAATGTTGCTGGTATGTTTGCTTTTTAAGACTTTTTTTTTTTTAACTGAATTGATAAGAGCTTTCTTTTCATTGATTGCATTAAGATCAGAGTAGTTCAAGGAATTCCTTGCTTACAAGCCCAAAGTTATCTTTCCAGACAGCACACAGAGAATAAGTCTCTTACCCTCTCTGTTTGCTTGTATCACAGCATGTGAATGTTTCCACAATCCCTCTGCTCTTAGATACTTTTAATATATATAGATACACACCTATGCCCTTGTCTTCCCTTTTAAAGATATTCTACAAGACACAGCAAGAACCCAAAATCTCAGACACTGGTCTACAAACAGCTGACTCTTTAGATACTGAATAGGTAGCCTGTCATCATCCTTCATCTGCCTACATTGCAAAGCTTGAGATCACTCAGAAGCAGCAGAAGCTGGAGTCAGTATCATATGTTAGCAGCATTTGTGCTTCAAAATTCTCTGGCAAACATTTCTTTCCTAATTGGGGAAACTGGAGTGGCCTTGTTTACTGAAGAATCCAAATCACTCTCCGCGTTTTGTGGATGACATGCCATTGTTTCAGCCATCAGTTATAGAACAATAAGTGCACTTGTTTCCACATTTTGACTGAGTGGGCAGCAGCTAACATACCTAGCAGCTTGAGTGCAGTCTGAAGACTTATTAGATCAAAAATGCATTCACTAGCAGTCATTCAACATCTAGCATAACATTCCATATTTTGTCACTAATGAGCTACAAACAAAATGCCATCTGTGTATTTGGCTGTACTGGAAAAGGTAAGAGTCACAGGAAATACCTGACAGAAGTGCAGACTCGAGCTGATGTAAGTAATTAAAGTGCTGGCTGAAGTAACTTGTTATGAGAGAGAGAGACCCAGAGGAGCACAAAGTATCTGGGTAGAAAATGAGTGACCATTGAAAAAGAAGCACCAGTCTGAGTCAGTCTGAGTCCAAAGTGACATTTGAGACTGAAGTGACTAAATGGAAGCTAAATGGGCTCAGAAACCACAGCATGTTCAGCCAAAAACATGTTGTTGAATGTTAACAACTGCACCTTGTGCAGAAGCCATGGCACAGGCCAGGAGAGAAGCTGTGCTGGCCAGCATGGTGGTTTCTTGTGTGACTTCCCTGTCCTTTACCAGGGCACAGTTTGATTCAGAAGAGAAGTCAAAGCTCAGAGGTTATAGAATGGTTTGTGTTCAAAGGGACCTTATGGATTATGTATTTTCAACCCCTCACAGTAAAGTCCAGCCAGGCCAGCACAGAGGTCCCAGGGGACAGTTTGGTGCTCATGGGGGCACTGAGATTTGTACTTCTGCTCACAGGTTTCATTTAAGGAGTGTGGACCCTCTAAGATATGGAGGCACCTTCATGTTTTTGGGTTACCTTAAATTTTTTTGCCTATTGTGTGACCCATGGTGACTGACTGCTGAACTTCAAGCAGGTCTATAACTGGCTTAGTAATATTTTCAAAAAAATTGAAAAGCAGAATAACTTCATTCAGGCATGAATATATTATGTATTATGAATGAAGTTGCTTGAGACTCATCTGAACATTCTTTTTCCGTATTTGAGTCATAGTCAATAGTGCTGTTACACTACATGAAAAATATTCAGTTTCTAATGGATATCATGAACAGCCTTATTTTCAGCTGTAAAAACACAGCATACAAACAATCTGAATTATATTCATGGTTGTTGATTGCTAAATCACTGTATAATATATGAAATATTTTCACAGCAAGCTACAAAATAGCAGGGAATAAATTGCAATTCTTGCCATAGGAAGATGAACAGAAATCTCTTCAACCAAGACTCAAAGCCAGACACTGTACTTCCTGTCTTTTAGATCTTCTAACATGTAAATCGACCATTACAAAAAGGATTAACCACTAGAAGTGTACAGACTGAAGCCCAACATTCAGCCCTGCTCTTTATTCACTGCCGGAACAGACCAGGTGTCCAGAATCCTAATGCTGGCCTCTGCAGTTGGGGTTTATATGATCTGCATACTAAGCACAAGTGACCATTGTATTCTGGCTTTAATTTATTGGTGGCCTTAACAACTGGCTATTTTACTGCTAATTGTACTTTAAATTGCTTGTACAAAATCAAACAGTACTTGGGACTCTAAACACGCACTTTCATGAAGTATGGTTATTTTTAAGAACTGTTTATTTTATCAAAGAATTAGATTCATGCTCAGGGAAATAAGGCTTTCTCATAGAAAAAAAAAAAAAACCTTTTGCTATTTTAGTCATGTTAATGACTGAAGCTTTTTTTTTTTTAAGCTTTAGAGTATATACTGTAAACGGGATGATGGTGTAAGAAAGCATCCTCTAAACTTGCCAGAATCTAATAACGGGTATTGCCCTCAGCCTTTGAGAATCTCCCCTTTTAGCATTTCTTGCAAAAAAAGGACTAGGTATTCTGACAAATTTAGTTTTGGAAAATCTGTCTTATTTACCAAAAGTCACCACATGACTTCAGTTTGTATTTTGAAGTATGTCTTGTTATGATGTCTGTGGAACAGAGCTGAGGGCTGGCAGGGAATGTGGAGTTCACCTTGCCTGACTGCATATATGGATGTTCCTCTGGTACAGCCTAGCCCATATCTTCTAAAAAGTAATTTATTCTCGGAGAAAACTAATTTAAACTGCATGGCTTGCTAATTATTTTGGGATCTGTCTTGCTGAAACGCACTGTGACATAATAATAGCTAGCTTCTGTTCCTGAATCTCAGAGCATTTTACAGATCTAGAAAAGATCTCTCTGCTTAGACCATATTTGTAGAGTAAGAGATCCTCAGATTGAAAGGATTTAGGTCACACTAAGCCCTCTTGCAGAGCTGGTAGCAGACATTGTATCTGTCACTTCTACTCTGTGGTCCCATAACAAAATAACAATTTTTTCAGTAAAAATTGAGGGTTATCTTGATCTACACAAGATACAGGAATTGTCACATAACTCAGAAATAAGATGCACTCTACAGACCACAGGACTGCATGCCTACCCTTCCAGAATCTGGCTTCATTTTTCCACTTCAAAATATTGTCCAGGCAGAGTTGATGGAATACTTCTATTTCAATGTTTACCAGATGTGCAGTTGCCCGCGACAAAAGTAAAATCTCTAATGTTATGAGACAAGGTCAGAGAAGTATAGTGATAACTATGGCAGCTATACAGTAAACTCTGGGTTATGTGTGAGAAGTTATTTGGTCTGCTCTGTATTCAACATTGCCAAACAAGCTTAAGCCCTTCTGCTCTCAGAACATTAAACAATTGTGTTTCCATCCCATGGAACACAGTCCTCATGTTGTCAGCCGTGGAATACCCTGTGATGCTTCCAACAGCAGTGAAGTAGTTTAAAGTGCTTGGAATAAATGAATTAACAAAATCAAAACAAAGGCATAAAGTATAATGCTCAGAAAAAAAGCCAAACCAAACCAAAAAACCCACAAAAGCCCCAAACTAAAACCAGAGTTTTTCTCAAATTCAGATCATAAAAGTAAAATCCTAGTTGCAAGTGCCACTTTTAAATTAAAAAAAAATTACAAAATATTTTAGAAGGATTTTTAATGAAATTCTTAAAAGCAATAAGCCTGAGTCAAAATCTGCAAACATTTGAAGGGTTTTAATATATGATAAGCAGTAGATTTAAGATTTCTGTGGAAGATGTAGAAAGCAGAAGTGCACTCTGCTTTTAATTCCCAGAACACACTGAAATCTTTGTTGTTTTCTTGAATGACTGCTCCCACTGCAGAATGCAGACCTGACCCTCAGCCCCATGGCCTGTGAAGAGGGCACAATCATCTCATGACAAACAGCAATAGTGCAAAGTTGGTAACCAGGCTGGATGGTCTTTTCATACTTTTGCCGTTTAACTTTGGCAAAGACACAGAGGTACTAACCTTATTTTAAGAATAATGCTCTAAATATTTTCACTGTTCAGGTGAGGGCAAGGGCTTGATGTTATATTTCATTCAAGCAACATCACTGAGATCATGTGTTAGGTCAACTCAGAGAAACTACTATGAGCTGAAATGCTAACTTAGCAGCAGCAAACACTTTTTCCAGGCTAAGACATACAACTGGTGAACATATCAGAATAATTTGAGGCACCTGTTTACATTGCAGACTGACATAGGATGTGTTTAGTCTATCAACACCTGCAGCATTTTCTCTGATCAGAAAGGTCTGAGCAGCCGCTCACTTTAAACTGTGGTACTGGAAAATCAGTGTTAAGTTTTGTGATCATGAAACTGCTATGTGAAAAAAACTATTTTTTCTGCCACTCTGCTTTCAAGGCACAAACAACTCATTATTTATAAATTCTGACAAATGCAAAAAAAAGTACCAAAACTTTACTGGACTTTTAAGTATTCCAGATTCTTCATTATTTGCCATTAGACATGTGGTAGTGTCATGTGACAGAGGCTCTACTTTGTGCCCATATCTAGAGTTGAACTGAGACGTAAATAATGACCTATGATTCTTTCCATTGTGTTTAATATATATTGTGTGCAACTAAAAAGGAGGAAAAAAGCCTGGAACAGGGATAAAGTAATTCAACCTGATTGAAATATAGTGACCTGAAAGACTGAAAGATTAGGAGTGCTTAATTTCAAAGGTCATAATTATGTATCGTGTCTGAACATTGTATGTCAAGAATTTTGCCCATTGTCAGCCTGTTCAACACATTTGAGAAAAAAAAGATTGGATTAAAACTCTTGCAGATTTGCAAGTATTTATATTTTGATGGTTTTGTCAATTTTCCTGTTCAGAGTCCCTTGGCTTCAGTCTGAAAACCTGAGGTAACTCGGTGTGCTTGGATTACTTGCTAATAGTTCAAGCATCTAACTCATGTGAAAGAGATTTCTGTCTTTTAATTCTAAAATGATACATACATGTCTGTCACTTCCCATTGAAGGAGAACTAAGAGCTGTTCAAAGAATTGTGAGCAAAGGTGAAGAAGTTTCACTTCTATTTTGTTAAATAACAAGGCACAGAAATACTGTGTTGTTGAAACATTACGAAATAGCTGTGAATGGTGCATTTTTCTAAAAAAACCTCACCTTAAAAAAACCCATCACCATTAGCATACACACCCTCTTACCTTCTGTTTACTGAAGTCAGTATTAGAAGAGGAATACCTTTTTCCCATTATTCTTCTATCGGTATTAATACTATTTTTGATATTTTATTTGATCATTTGAAACTTGCTCTTCCACTTACACAGCAAAAACAATACTTGTGACATAAAATAACTGAAGCTGTCCATAGTAAAGGCCATACAGAAGTATTAAGAAACAATCAACCTGAAGTCCTGTTTTTACTTCTCACTATGATTTCTCCATCTGGAAAATAAAGAAAAGAAAATGGGTTACTCTGTGAAATATTTTCAAATTTGCAGATGGAAATCTCTCCACGGGAACCAGGTATTCTTTATTATAACTGAAGTTAGCAATATTGAGTAAAATCTACATTTTGGTAAACTAGCTTACACACAGAACTTTTGTTAATTTAGACACCCTTATAGAGATGGAGATTAAATCTGTAACTATAAGTTTATATTTCTTTTCATAGTCTGTCCAAGCGATGGTACAGCATTTGAGTATTTGACAAACTCATGTTACAGTACTTTCCTTTTAGACTCTAATAGGAGACAGGATTCTGGATGTGTGATGATCAACATTAGATGGTCTGAAAAGACATGCCTGAAAATTTGAAACCTTAGGAAAATGTTCATGATAATCTGGATAACGCGTGCAACTAGTATATACTTTTTCACTCTATACATGTCTTCTGACATCACTCTTGGCCTTTAGAATTGAAAATGAGGGCCTAATAAAAGTTTCCAGATTTCCATAGATAATGTTGCCTTTCAATAGACATGGGTTTAACTGTACCTAAAACATTCCAGGAAAACTCTTTTTATGTGTATTGGTTTTGGTAGCAGAGAGGACCTGCAGGGGTGGCTTCTGTGAGAGGCTGCCAGAAGCTTCTTCCATATCCAGCAGAGCCAGTCTCTGTCCAAAGATGGAAGTGCCACAGGTGAAGGCTGGGCTAATTAGAAATGGTGGTAATGTCTCTCTGGTAACATGTTTAAGAAGAAATAAAACCAAAATTGTGGCGCAGTTGAAATACTAAGCAGAGAATTGTGGCTAAGAACATGTGAGAGGAACAGTCCTGTAGACACAAGGTCAGTGAAGGAGGGGGAGGAAATGCTCCAGGATTCCCCTGCAGCCCCTGGTGCAGTCCATGGTGAGGCAGCTGTGCCCCTGCAGCACAGGGAGGTCCACAGGGATGC
>VZUI01084956.1:0-105154 GCA_013401135.1 Cettia cetti | reverse complement strand
GCCTATTTCCCTTTGGTATTTGCTGGTGCTTCAGCTCAGTGAGCATGGGGGCAAGGAGACTCTCAGACCAGAAGAGATAGAGCTTTTACTGAACTGCTTGTGTTCCTGGAACAATTTGGGGCCACAATCCTAAAGGTCAAAAATATTGCGGGAAACTGAAATTGATGCCACCAATGAAAGATACAATTTTAGTAGATTCTTCTAAAAATCCCTAACCATTAACAGATAGAGAAGTGTCTCCACGCTCTACCCCAGAGAAAGGCAACAGTGAGAAAAATTGTGGGTTGAGTTAAAGACAGTTTCATAGATAAAAGGGGAAAAAATGGAAGCAAAAACATGACAAGCAAGGAAAAAGCAATCACGACCAGTCGATTGATGCCCAGACAGTCCCCAAGCAATAGACCCCTGGAACATGCCCCCTCCCCATCCCCAGTTTTTATTGCTGAGCACAATCTTGTACAGCACAGACTACCTCTGAGGTCAGCTGTCCCAGCTGTGCCCGCTCCTGCCCCTTGCCCACAACCAACCCCTCACTAGGTGTCAGAGTAAGGAGCAGAGAAAGCCTTGGCACCGTGCAAGCACTGCTGAGCACAGCGGGTGAGCAATGCTGCTTTAGTTACACATCCAAAACATGGGACTGTATAGGACACTACAACAAAAATTAACTCCATCACAAGTGAGATGCAGTAGACCAGGATAACTTTTTTATTTTAATTTGGTTTAAAAAGCAGCTGGGACCTTGTCCTGTATTTTGTGCATCTGTGGAAAGCTGCAGCAATTCCACACTGGTGGTAAGTTCAGAGGAGCAGCCAGCAGGAATGTCTGGTTGAGTAGCTGGGTGACTGAAGTAAATGGTGTGAATGCCTTCCTCAGACCACAGGCCTCCCTCTCCCTGACCTGCTTTAGAGGTAGGTGAGGACAAGGAACCAAGGAGACAAAAATAAGACCATGACCAGACCTAAACAGCCCTAAGGTTACACGTTGCTCAGAAACTGTATGAGCTGTAAGGAGTACAATTCACCCGGAGTCTGACAGAGGGGTACAATACTTTGCTTGTAGTTTACCTGGAGGAAATGAGACAACAAAAATTTCTGAAGAATTACAGGCAAAGACCTTAAATATAAGATTACTTGATAATATTGATAGGGGACAATTCACATTGTTTGTTCAGTATTTTTTAAAATTAAGGTTGAATTATTTAAGAGCAATCAGAACATTCTAGTGATAAAAAAAAGTAATTTTTGGTGATTCCCCTCTATTGGTAACAAGTACAAATAAAAACTTGTACTTGTGTGAAAAAATTAACGAGGTGTACATAGTTCTGCAGTATGTTTGGTATTTCTTTCACACAGCTGAGGTGAAGTGACTCAGAATATCTCCAGCAACCCAAGCTTTTTGCAGCCCTAAATCATTATGAACCAATTAACATTGATGTAGGACAAAGAAAAGATGATGAATGGCTCTTACTTTATGTAATATGTAAAAACAAGGGCCAAAAAAAGCTGAAATATGACTCTGGTTGAACTTAGGTAATTCTTTCAAGTGAATTTTTTATTAGAAGAACTTCAGGGAACTTCATGGGTAACTGCCTGGAATAAGCCACGCTTCTCAGTGCTTCTCTTCTGTCTTCAGCCTTCCTGCTGCAGTAGCAACAGTAACTCATGGAGAAGTGCCAGAATCTTGGGAAGAGCGAAAATGCCAGGGCAGGCAAGAGAGGAAGTACAAGTAAGAAGGGGTCTGGTGTTGAAGCCATTCTCCAGAACAAAGTGAGTCCTGAGTTCAGGATGCTGCTCCTAAACAAAGACTGTGACTCAAGGTTGCTTATTAAACATAAAATAGCATGGTATAATGTGGGCAGAATGTACACAGAATATTATGTACATTACACAGGATGTATTTTCAGTATATTTTTAGAGGATAGAGTTTTTATTTATATTTTGCATTTGGTGGAATGCAACACGCTGATCTATGACAAACAAGCTGTGCGACGGGGAGGGAGTGCAGGGGGAAAAGGAGGGAGGAGAGAATTTAACAGAAATAACTCCACTTAGTGTTTGAGTGAGGGATGTAATGAAATCTGTTTGCTGTGCTAGCTGTCTCCAGATTGGGCTGTAATTACACCACAGAAGGAAGAAAGGTAGCTGAGTCTCAATCTAGATCATTTATGTAAACTCAGCCTTCTTGTCAACGGCATTCTCAGATTGCACGCGTGCAAACCACAAAAATCATCTCCTATGAACAAAACAGAGACAGTCTCAAATTGCAGGCTTCTGATACACCTTATAAGCTGTCTGTAATCGGACTTGAAAATCCAACACACTGAGGTTCAAAACTTCTCCAGTATTTTCTGCATTTTATTCAGTGAAGTGACTGCTGACAGAGGAGCATTCCTGCTACCTTTCTGCTAAAGGCTCATGTCTAGCCTTACAAACTAACATTTATTGGCTTAACACAAGTGTCACAAACATAGGATATTATTTTGTGTAAGACTGTTGAAACAACTGCTGGATCTTATGGAGGGATATTCCTTCCCCCCAGAAGAGCTGGAAAAAACCTCATTCTTTGACCCAGAGCAACATTTTACATAGGCACAGTATAAACTCCAGGCACTCAAGTTTCCTTAACAGAGCCAAATTAATATTTGATTAAATATTTTAAAGCTCCTACTTACCATGCTTGACACATTTTCTCAGCAAGTCTCTCAAATACAGAACTCATTAGGCACAGGGTAATTTTACATTTGAATACATAAAAAAAGCATGAGGAGACATAACTGCACGCAGACAGAGAGGGATTTTCCCCCATTAATCCCTCAATCTGCCCTTCCCCTTGGATAAGGGTATGTTAATTCCCGGCTTCGGCAGTTCACTCTCTCTGGGCAGGTTTGAGCGTGTTTCTCATGACACCTGGATCTTCACACCCTTCCATCCCTCCCTCCCTCTATCCCTCCCTCTGGCAGGAAAACCACCGGCCTCCGCCCTGGCGCCGTCCCCGCTGGTGCCCAATCAATACCGACTTATTTCCTGTCCATTTGCTGAGGTCACGGAAACGGGACTCATTAATTATTTCTACCGGTGCAGCCTCAAGTGCGCTTCTGGCACGACAAGTGAAAACCGTCTGTGACCTTTTTTCTTTCCTCTCCCGAATTTTGCTGGTGGCGGCGGCAGCAGCAGCGAGCGCGCCTTCCTCTGCCGGGGTGGGATGAGGTGATCAGAGGTGTGAGGCAGCACTGGGGTCCCCGCTGGGCTGCTTCCACCTGTGGAGGGAGAGATGCTCCTCCCGGAGCGGCAGGTCAGGGAAACCTGGTCACAGCGTAGACAATGTTGGCCAAGGCATCCCTGGCCTCCGAGGGAGGGAATCGCTCCAGGGCTGCCAGCGCTCTGTTTCCGTGGCAGCGGCAGAGGTCGATGGCAGAAGTCACACCTTTGCCAGCCTTGATTGCTTCCTGCAGCTGTTGGAAAACACAGGCACATCGGTGTGTGTGGGGGGGTTCAGCCATGCACAATTATCTCTGGGAGCACAGGGCTTCTACCGCCTCTTCCCGACGTAAAGGCAAAGCCAAAGCCGCCAGACAAAGCCCTTAAATCCTCTCAGCTGCTCTGCTTAGCTCCCCACTACAGCAAAACTGCACCACCCCTTACTTCATCACCTAAAAGATGCTGGCTCTCTAAAGGGCACACTTAAACTAAAAAAAAAATAAATTAAATTTTCAAATATCTGAACATTTCATATCTCAGCCACTGCCTCAGACTTTTTGTTCAGAACTGGCAAACCAGCCATTCACTCACACTCCTCTTTTCTGCAGTGAAAACCTGCATGTCATGAACACCCATTCCATCTCCTGCTTTTGGAAACCTGCACGGCATGAACGACTGTATTTTGTAATATGGGTTTCTATTTATAGACCATGTGATTACATTGGTCACAGAGGATAAAAGCAAATTTTGTCAGTAAAATGGTAAATTATCATACTGAACTCATGAAAACTCCATCTTATCAGTAAGGCTATGGAATTTGACAAAGGCTTGGAGATACACCATATGAGAATGAAAATGCTTTTATGGAATAACCAACATTTCACAGCAAGTTGCTGGAAAGATTTGGCACCTAAAAAACTTGAGTAAATGATGGGTTAAATTTCCTATGAAATAATACAAACTAAATTGACAAAATAAAGCACGTTATTTTACCCATACCTGAACTTAGCAGAAGCTCTAAACAGCTTTTATTAAGGGCTTTTTTTATTTTTAATTAGTGGGGTTTTTTTGAACAGCATCATGAGACTGTCATGAAACACTATTGTATTTTCTACTCTAAAATACAGATGTTCCCAGACCAACTCCAGCCTGATGCCTTGCACCAGCTTTTTTTTTATTTAAAAAATGGCTTTTCTTGGATACAGGTACCTACAGTAACAAACTATATAGGGCTTTCTAAGTCATGTTTTTCATCAATACACAGCTCAGTGCCCAAATTATTAAAAAAATACATCAGTATGACCTCACCTATCCAGTTTAAATCATATATATATACACATATCTTAAAAAAAAAATCCTAGATATGACCAAATTGTAAGTCACCCACTTTCTATACATACTTGCATTCATACAGAATGAATGATGCTTCTTATCTGAAAGTGGATTCATTATCTGTAGTTAAAGATGAAATTAGCTGAAAGCATATTACAGCACTTGAGTGTTCAAGTCCCAGTTCATAAAAATTTTATTCTCCTCTTCAGTTGGAATCTTCCTGCACTGTGTGCTGGAAAGGAACTTGCCCCGAGGCATAAATGCATCACATAGCTAATTCAACATGTCTTCTAATGAGTGGGAATCAGCCATATTTCCAGGGCTCTGCAGCAAAGGTGAGCATAGGTGAGGGGCTCTAGCAGCGTGCAAAGGTGTCCCTTCCTCTTCTTTGAGACACAACCTTGTGGGACAGTAGAGCCTACATACCTTGAAGCAAACTCTGCTGATTTTCCAAAGCTTATTAAAAAGGATTAACATAACTTCTAATACTCATGGAAGTATATACTGGGATGTAAACAGGAAAGAAAAAAGCTCCTAGAAAGTCTTCAAATTGGTCAAAAGCCAGAGAAACTTAGCTTAGGCATATAGAATGCTTACATATATGTACCATGACTTAGTTGAAAGAGCAGAGTCTGGAAAGGGGGAGAATCCTAACACAGGGACACAATCCATTTACACGCCTGTCTTGTGTAAGCCCTGAGACACATGCACTGCTTTGAAGCCAATACAATCGCAAAGCTCGTGTCAAACTATAGGCAGAGGAATCACTACACAAAAATCAGACTAATCCGCTGTTGAATGTTTCCCAGCAAAGTTCAAGGAATGTCAGAATGGAAAATACTTGCTTATATGGCAAGCTTTTCAGTTAGAGATCATCCTACATAATGAACAATTTATAGCCTTCCAAAACTTACCTGTTTTACATTCCATTTGCAGAAGCAGCCGGTGAACTCAAACAAGCATACACAGAGGCAAAGCAGTCTGAACCAACCAGACTGCATGGTAGCTCTATCTCAGCTGGTGTAGTAAAAGGGAAAAAGAAGCACAAATCTAGCTTTTCGTAGTGGGATACTTCTTAAAGAAATTCAGGAAATAACTCTGTAACGAACCAGGCTTCAGCAGCCCTGCTTATGTAAAAACCCCCTAATTTAAGACTTTAGTTGTAGTCTTGGTTATATTACAATTACATTTTCAAACTCTCTCTCAAATTTTGGGCTTCAATAATTTTATGTAATGAACTTCGCAAACTAAGGACACAGAAGAAAAAAAAAATCAATGTATCCAGTGTAGATGCATTATTTTTAAATTTGGATAAGAGCGGCTAATTTTGGCAGCAAATGATCAGAAAAGCAAAATTAACTGCTTTTATTTTTTACTTTACAAACTTTATTTAAGCTGCTTCATTAATTTCTTCTAAATATAAAAATCTGCTCTTTTAGTCTCTACTTATATAGCATATTTAATTTTGTGCGTATTTCCACTTTTAGGAACAATTTAATCCACAAACCTTCTTCAGAATGATATTCAGTAATTAAAACTGAATACAAGTCAAAACACAGATTGCTTAGCTACACTTCTCTCCAGTTGAACTGCTAGATATGCTGGAATACTGCATTTTTACTTTTAAGCTTTTGTTCAGACCATTGGCATTAAAGCCTTACTTCATTCTAGAAGTGCCAAGACTCTGAAAAAATCACCAACTGGGTTTTGGTTATTTAAATTCAGCTTAAAGAATACTCTTGCAGTAGCACAGCCAAGCTGAGGCTCAGATGAGACGTGATCTCCTCCACAATGTATCTGCACTGTTTTGCAATCTGTGCCCTTGCAGATACTCAAAACTTAACTGAGAAAACCCACACTGGCTCTGCTTTGAGCGAGAGGCTGGACCAGACATCCCCCAGAGGTCCCTTCCAACTTCCATTACTGTATGATTTTGTGAATAGAGTTTGAAGTACCATGTTTCCCAGTCCGCTTGTTTTAAAAAGGCAAAGAGAGGATTTCTCATCCATACCATAGAAGTGAAGGATTTGCCTTTCAGGCCAACTGCTCTGCATTGCTGTTGGACAGAACAGCTGGTCTGAGGGCAGCAAGAGGTCAAAGAGGAAAGCCAGGAACTGCTGGATTTTGGAGACTGAAGAACCAAAGGAGTCAAAAACTAAGCAGGTGTTCAACTACAAAGTCAACTAATTTCAAATCTTCTCTGCTGAGACATTTCTGCTTCATGAACCAAAGGAAAGAAGATTCCTTTCACATTGCTACCTGTAGGGAGCAACAAATCAGGGGTGGGGTGGCAAGACTCACTGAATATGTGGTGAGTATTTTGGCTGTAATAGACTTTTATATGCAATGGTAGAAAGAGAACACTGAAATTCCTGATTTTTTTTTCCATAGTCCAATTTAGGATTAATTATTTCAGTGGCAAAATACCAAAAGTAACCAGATTTTTTTTTGATATTGTTTTAGAAGGATGATCCTAAACCAGATAATTTGTTATCTACTGAAATCTTTGAATACCATGCATTCTCTCTGCTCCTGAAATGATCTAAAATATTCTATGTTTCTGAAGTGCATAGTACTTGCTGAAACAAAAGGAAACCCCCAAACTCAAAATCTAAATTGATCTGTGGCTGAGTGACAGAATAATGTTCAAAATGTCTGCAGTGTTCTGCACTGACTTTCCTAAATTTGTTCTCCCTTTTGTGGGAACAGCATGCTTAATAAGCACTGGTGTTTTAGACTGCTGAAATGTTAGCCTTTAAAAAGTATCAACATATTTTATTCTGTCAATTTTTTCCTTTATTTTCTAAAGAAGTACTTTGGAATGTTTAAGCCTCCATTCTTATGGCTGGATGGAGGGTTGAGCTCTTCCTTCTCAAAACCCCCTGGACAATCACTTATTGCTTCATAATATCATAGGATTTAAATATTTTATTTTTAAGTTTTTGTTGGCTATATGTAGCAGGATATGCCAGCTGAAACCGGGACGGTATTTTCAAATATTTTCTGAGAAACTTTTTCTCTATAAAAGGTAAAGAAATGCATCTTCAAAGGTCCCAAACATCCTGCAGAAGCCTCCATTGGTAGAGTAGAATTTATTTTCTTTATTCATCTGACAAAAAAATTTTCTTTTTACTTCAAACAGAAACCCATACTACATATAGGATGATGTAGGGGAGGGTCATCCCCAACAGGTGAGGAAAGATGGCCTGCTTACAGGGACCACACCACTGCTGTTACACAGCTCTTGTAATACTCTGCCAAAATATTACAAGCCATCCCAAGACACTGATTGATTGTACAGATTCATTATTATCTTAGAAGGGACACCAAAGCCTGTTAAGTTTTTCACAATAAACTTAACAAGACCCACTAGCTTTTAAATCTAAACAACAGTAGTTGTGAAGACTCTTTACCCAAAAGCATAATTTTCTTAAATCCCACAAATGCAAATAGTGATTGTTAATTGTCATCTTAGCACACAGAAGCAATCAACTTCATATTTATGTTAAAACATGTGATGATTATTTGCCTTAATGAAACAAAAGTTATGCTGGATTCTCACCCCAAAGAAGTGGGAAAATACCCACTGATTACAAAAAAAATTCAACTGATTGTTGGTATGGGATGCACACCTTGATAATTCAGATACTAATTTCAAAAAATAAGAAAACTGCTTCATCTGAATGGTTTTGGACGCTTTTGTAATAGTACTAACACATCTAAAAAGCCCCATCTTCATTAAATCACTGACTATGCTGTGTTTTTTATCACATGGAACAAAAGGAACTAATGGCAGTGGTTGCTCCAAAACAAACAAGACAAATCTTCATGCAAAACCAACGGGGGTCATAACCCTCTAAAAAAACAACCCTCTGTTTTTAACTCTGCTGCATTTCAGGAGCAAGAGGGTGAAGAGCCTGTGGCCTACAGTCCCATGACACACGTCACAATGACTCCCTAGCACGTTACCAAAGCCATGGGATGAGTGTCCCTTACACCCTGGGGCTGCAGACCTGCAGCCAGCACTGCCCAGGATGGTTGCACTTGCCGTGGCAGTCAGCAGTGGGGTGAGCAAGGACAGCCTGCACCTCTGGCTGGCACTGTGCTATTGTTATTTATTAGCAGTATGGCAGTAGGCTACCACTGACAAACCTTCTTATAGCCAAATGTGACCTTTCCCATTTTTCTTCTCTCTTTCCTACCATATGGGAACTCAAGACTTTAGTGCCATGCAGTGTATGAACAGCAGGATATACCCCATCCTGACTCATCCCTTCCAGGACTGTACAAACTCAGCTCTTGGTGTTGATGTAGTGCACAATATTTCATATACAAACCAAGAAAGTATGTCACAGCATACTATGCCAGACTATGCCATGCTTTCCATGCCAGTTTGGATGAAAGGCTTCTATAACACACAGTAGAGCAAATGGACAGGGCTACAGTAAAAAAAAAAAAAAAAAAAAGTTTTGCCATGTCCTCTCTCACATGACTTAATTTATCTTTTCTGAATATTGCATTTAGAAAAGTAACAGATCATTGCGTTGCACAGTCATCGGCTGCAAAATACAAGATTTATTTCTTTATTTAGTATTATATAATGATTTTTCTATATTATAATTTTTAGAGCCTTGGCCAGAAAACAAGAATTATTCCCAGCTTGCTCATTTCTGCTGCTAGTTGGGCCTTTGTTACACTCCTTTAACAAGCCTGTATAATGCCAAGCACCATTAAGGCCTCAACTTTAGCAGAGTTTTTAATCAATATTATCAAGTGGCAACAATTAAATCGAGAATCTCAATTTGTTGTTTGAGAACTACAGAGCTTATCTTGCATGCAAGGTATATGTAACATTGATAAAAGCTTCTTGATTTTAAGAAGTCTGAGATTTTTGCCACATACAAATAAGGGGGACAGAAAACTTGCTGTTTCTTTCAATGGCATGCATTACATTTGTCCCTCACAAGTGTTGGTACTTTCCCTTTTGTTATCTGAGAAACACCACAAAAACAGCTGAAACAATTCTTTCATCTCTGAAAGAGACTTTCAAACACCACAGAGATGGATCAATAATTTGTCTGGATGTAGTGTGATAGCATAGGGAAAAACCAAGTTAAACACTCAGATACTAATGTGAGAAAATATATTCAGAACACAGACTTAACCCTCTTGTGATATAAGAATCCTTCTGATAAAAAGATTGAGCAAAGCTGGGATGAAAAATCCCTAAAAATTTTTGCAGAACATAGTGACCTTACTGACATGACAATCTCAGACCTTATCAAATTAATAGAAAGCATTTCACTTCTATATCTGTGTAAGAGACCTCACTAAACTTGCCAGCACAATGCAGGTATTTTTTTGTCAGTGAAAAAAATCAGGGGTACCATTCTAGTATAACATGCATCAAAGAACAATTCAAAATTCTTAAGCAGTCTCAAAATTGAAATAAGACTTTTGCCTTTTAAGAAGGCATGTTAAATGTGTGGATCTCCTTTTCTCAAATTTACCTTCATTATTTGAATTGAAAGTGCATCAAGCAAGGTAAAACTTTCTTAAGTAGGCTAACAACTTTTGTATATGTATATTTATGAGTTTAACTTAAGGAATAATATTTTTATCTCAATTAAGTGGCACACTGAAGTTCATAATAAAAACTAAGAGAAGAAAAATAATCGAAATTTTCAGTAGTTCTACAGCTAGCTTTGGTGATCTTTGCTTTTACAAAATTGGAGAGGAGATATTTTGAAGGCTCAAAGAGAAACAAGCTCCCACATTTGATTAGGAACGTTAAAGTAACTGTATCAACTGAACAGAAAGATGAGAAGGGATTGTGATGCTGAGAAGATAAGACTGAGCAATGTGCAAAGCACTGACTCTGGGGATGCAAGAGATAAGACGACACAGCAAAAGGCAAAAAAATAATACTAATTTGTACAGCACAACATGCCTTCTAATTGGCTGCGTGCATGTGCTGGTCAAGTTATTCTGCTGGGGACAGCTACAGGTCCCTGAATTCATTTAGCATCAATAAAACTAATGACCACTTTTACTTTAAGCCACCATAGAAAAGAGGGACATTATAGCCTTGGTTTTTGAAACTGACTTCTAAAAAAAGAAAAAAAAACCAAACAGCTGATTGTTGTTTGAACTCACAAAACCCAAAAATTGTGCAGAATTTTTCACTATCATTCACCTCGTAATATCTGTGTTTGTGCAAGAGATAATTACCCAAAGACAGCAAAAATCATGCGCCTTCTGGCAGAAGTCAATTGCTCAAAATACAAAACTTGAAGGGCTTTCTCTCCTTCTTTACCTTTTATTTAAGTGTCCAAGTTGCCTAAGCAAAATATAAGTTTTTAAATTTCTTGTGAAGGATCCAAGATCTAAAATAATTTCAGTTAAAATACAGAATACTCTGACAAATGTTTGATTCAGTAAAGCAAATTTAGATGCTTTTCTTTCCCCTTTGCCCTTTTTTTTTTTTTTTAAGTATGGAAATGACAATGTGTGGATCACAATTATAACAATTAAAAGGAGAAAACTCATTCTGGACTTGCCAAAGTAAGTAACCTAGCTTAAACATTCACAGGAGTGTCCCCAAGACACATCTGAAAAATAAATTTGGTGCTCTCAGTGGTGATTTAGAAGAAAGAAAACTGATACAACTGTGACTGCTGTAGAGAACAACCTAAAAGCACAATGATTTTAAACAGCAAAGTAAGCTGAGATCCTTCTGACATTCTAAGAGGAAGGAAGGGCAGAGAGGTTTTTTAATAATCCAAATTGCAATTTTTCTTAATACAGAATGATTACAATAATCTGACCCATACTTGTGTGTTAGCCTTTCATATGAGCAGCAATCAGTCAGAGCTGTAACACTCTTCAGGCCCCACTTCAAGGAGCAATTCTCAATCATGCATGTGGCTCAGTAATTTATATATTATTTCCCACTGATGCTGGAGATAACTGACTAGACTTCATGGTCTGTTTAAGACTCAGAACAAGTCAGGCTCATGCTCAGTGAGTTGGTAACACAGTGTCATCTCTCTCCACCACAAGTGTGCTGTGCTCCAATATTTAACCAGGGGGAACCTTGCAAGCCATCTCCTGCAGCCCTTTAAGAGTTTTAAGGTGTCCCAGCTACTTCCAGTAAAGCTACTTAGTTCAGGTCTGCCTTCATTATAGAGAAGTAGCAAATACAGTGCTGTAAAGCTAGAAGCTGTAATGTAAAAGAAACCAAATTACTGTATGTGTATATTTTTTTAATAGATGGAATGGAACTAAGGAGAGATTTAAAAAAAAAAAAATAGCAGTGTACTCTACCAATAGAGAGAGAGCACTCATAGGATCTAACCTGCAGATTACTCCAGGAAAAAAAAGACAGCAAAAGCCATCAGAAGCCTGGTTTGAAAATGGAGTTGGGGAAGTAAAAGGGAGAAATGACAGTAAAAATGATTATTCAATAACTACATTATTAAACTACTATTATTAAATACATTATTAAAATACTATCATTAAATAGCTACATTGTATAGTTACAGTACAGCTGTCAATTAGTAGCTTTTTAAAATCAAGAAATTGCAAGAGCCATTCTCCTTCCCTTCATATATATACACACACACACACCAAACAACCTAGGTTTAATAAGGAAGTTTCTCTCAACTGTCAAGAATATTCTTGAAAATACTTTAAAAAATATTAAAAATGAGATATAACTGTAATTTACCGACCTTCTTATAGTCCACAATGTTTCCTTTTCCTTGTGCCTTAAAAAGAAAGAGATTTTATATCAGACACTACATGCTACAAGCAAGAGTTGCAAGAATAAAAAAATGCAATTAAATGAGCTACTACTTTAAACATAACTTACTTTCTTTAGGAATCTGATACAGAAAACCCTAAAATACAACCAAATGTGTTACCAGCTTACACTACATGGTTCTGTTTCAGATGAGAGCTGCAGCTACTCAGTGTAATTTTTAGGCTTTTCTATTATGACTTGTAGTTAAACATTTGGTGAATCCAAAATGTTTTGATCTTAAGAAGTCTTGCTGTTTACATTAATTGATCTCTCCCATAAGGTTCTGAAATAAACTATACTTCCTATCAGCAATAACAGGACTTACTTCCTTTAAAGAGAACTGTCTGTATACCTACACTGACTTGCATGAGGCAAGGCTAGAGCTCCCAAAAGGAACTGTTGGATTCTGTCAGAGCTGTTATAACCAGGTTAGAGGTGCTTTTGGTTTAAGTACCAGCATCATTTTCTGAGTAAGCGACAGATAAATACAACCTGTAACTCCTAACACATTCAGAAAGAAATACAAATAAATTTAAAATTTCTTCTTGCCCAGATGCAGGCAAATATGTAGTCCAACTTCCTGAATTTTGTCACAGAATGATCTAGAAGATGTCTTTATCACTTGGTGGCAGAGCTCTGACAGAACCAGAGCACTATCATTTAACCAACCTGAAAACCCTTCCCTAAGATCTGATCCAGATGTGCCATTATCACTTCATCCAACTCCAGCTCTTCTCTTTCCAGGTTCATTGAGGGAAAAAAAAAAATCTCCTGTCTGTTTCTTTTTCTCTAGCTTCCTCAAGGAAAGACCCCAGCCCTCAGTTCTTCTGCAATATGTTTCCTGAAAAGATGTAGATTAGGACCACTACCTCTCCATGTCCTGTGGGGACTTCAGAGATCAGCCCAAAGGAACAGACCAACTGGGATAACGAGAAAAGCTGAGACCTGCACTGAAGAGGAGCTATGTGAAAAGCACAACTTCAAAGAGATGTTGCCATGATGGCCCAGACTTGAAAAATTAATTTTTGTAAAGGAAGAAAAGTGAAATAGAGAACTGATGAGAGACTAAAACTGAATATGAAGGGGAACAGTAGATAGCAGATCTGATTCCTCTGAAGGAGAAAGGGGCTTGATCCACAAAACCCTTTTGCTTCTCTCTTCAGCCTTCTCAGAGCCAGCTTTTCTGGAATGCATGTTAATAAGACAGCCTGATAGTACTTGGGAGTAGCAAAACCTCTGCCAAATACTACTTCCTTATTTGTATATTCCCATCTTCTTTGATGTGTCAACTTTTATTCACCTAACTGGATCTTACAGCTTCTTCAAAATATATCTATGTATCACCTTAACAAGTGATTTCCTATATGCAGATTCACACTGAAGCAGAGAATCTGACAAAGTATTTGAGGAAGATGTTTTTCAGCTGCAGCAATACCAGGAAAGGTATGCTCAGTGTGCCTCCTCCTGTGCTTATTCTCATTACCAACAGCAAGAATATTTTCTCACGACCTGCTCCTGTCAAGCATTCAAGTCAATAGCTGTTGTGCTCCACCAGGAAGCATCGTCATCCAAACTGTCTCCTAAGCCTTCTTTACTACAACTGCACCATTGCTTTTTTTCTTTTTTTAACCTCACAGTAGTACTTAGGCTGTCTAACTTTTTCTGACCCTTATTTCAGACACACAATTTTTTTTTTACCTTTTACATCAGACTTGTGCAACTGGTTAAGCTTCTGACAGGGCCTGAGTGCACTGCAAGTGCTTTCCCTATTCAAACCATACAAATGACACTGCATGAGGGGGTGGCTCATGAGGGTACCCTTATGAGCATTGCCAACGTGAGGAAGTCTCTGGTTTAAGTGCTTGGCCTACACTGAATGTCGCATAGTGAATGTGACTGTGGGTGATATCTCAAAGAGCTTGTACTTAATCAAAGATAACTTTCTTCTCTAAACCAACACAAGCCAAGAAAGGCTCCTGGACTAAGTGTTCCATATTGTAGTTGGTACTTGTGGTAGCATAGTAAATACCATGTATAAAGTATGCATATAATAAATAAATGTATGAGGAACAGCAGTACTAACAGATAGCAAATAGTTTTGCATAGTACATGTCACTTGGCACCCCTTTTTACACACAACTGCTTCATTGTTTCTATAATGCCCATTTTTGGTATGAAAATTTAGTACGCAGACAGACGGCACTCCTGGAGTCCTGCAACCTCCTCTAGATTCTGCAGATGGGAAATTGTTTCAAAGCTTTTATACACTGTGCTGTGGAAATGCCATTATTCTCCAACTGCAATAATCCAAATCCATTTACATTCAACTCGCATATGAGCCTTGTGTTGTGATTGTTGAGTTCCAAAAATCCTCATCATGCTTTATAAACTACCAGTTCCTAATTCCAAAGTGACAATAGGTTTGCTTCATTTTAAGCAAATGAAGCTTATACCCCTACTCTATACCACTGTAAGACTGTAGATTCTGCATACACCTCCCAAAATTTCATGGCTGAAGAGACCATGCCTCTTGCTTGCAGCATGTGAAGGCAGGTTAGAGTGCAAAACCAGGCAGAGGTTTAGACTCCACATCCTTTCAAACCAGCAGAGAAAGGAGCCACCAGCAAGCACATCTTGAATGAATATGGCTGCACAGAGCCAGCTTCTTATTGAAGGCAGCAGCCTTTCTAACAAACTGTATAACAACAAGCATGAATTTCCAAATGACAGTCGTAACTGTTGTTTAGACAGACAAAACATGTCCAACTGATGCAGGAACTCAACAGAATGCCTAATTTTGGCCATTTTGGTGCTTCCCCCTCCCCCTTTCCCTTCTTGCTGTCTTCTACAGTTATCTATTTGTGCTTCAGCAACATCCAGGAAGCTATTCATGGACCTGAATCCTGCTGTGGTACATAACAGTTACCACGTAGTTATTTTATTCCTATTGCCTTCCTCATGTAAAGATAAGAGGAAAAAAATAGGTAAATAAGAGAATTAAGAACAAGGGTATCAGACAGCTAGATCTCAAAGCTATTCTGTGGTGGTCAAAAAGCCAAGCCCCACAGTTCTTTTCCCTTCCATTGAAAATTACTACCTCCAGCATCATGTTGGCAGAAGGAAAAGCGTGCCTACCTTTCAACCACTGTGATGGCTGAAGTTCTCTGCTTTAAGCTGCCAGTGAAAGTAGCTTTACTAAGATGTGGGACTGCACAAGCAGTGCAGAGGGACAACACATATGCTCCACGCAAATGAATCTGCCTGTTACACTGATATACAAAAGTCTGACAGAGCTTGACTGTCAGATGCCTAAACTTCCCCTTGTTTAAGTGTGGATGAGAGAGGTATTAAGTGCTGGAGTGCATAGGGAAACCTCTTGTTAATTTTTAAGTTTCTTTTCGGATTGAAAGTATAGATAGGAAGAAATAAACACATGGCAAAACCAGGAAATTCTAAACCGTGCTTTACCTCTCTAATCTCTTTAAGCCATGCCTCCCTTCCATGGAATTCCTGATGAAGGATTGCAGGTGCAGAATTCAAACTGAAGGCTATGGTGTCATTAGAACTTTCTCTAACAAATGGCTGCAGGTCTGAATGTAGCTGAAAAAGAAGAACGCACACACATTCAGTTCCCAGGAACAGTTGATGCATATCCACCCACTCCTAAAACTGAGGTCCACATCCTGATTCTACACCTACTCAACACTTCCTACTTTGACACTTGTACTCTAGTTGCACTTTTTCAAGTTTGGGGGAGGGATATAAAGATGTTGAAAGCCTTGCAGTGGTGGAAAGATGTGGTAGAGAGAAGCAGGTAGAGAGTCTGCAAAGACACAGATAAAGGACAGCTTGCAGAGCTGGGCAAGCCATGGGACACAGCCAGGTAGGTGACTGTGGAGTGGCAAGAAACAGAGAAAATATAAAGGAGAGAATGATCCAGTCTTTGGTGGGAAGAAGATCAGGTTTTAATCTGTGCAGTGTACTACATTCTACTTTTGAGTATCTGAGAAAGCAGATATGGTATGACCTTCCTTCTGACAAAGCTAATGCTACATAGCTAGGAGTCTTATATGAAAATCCTTAATACACAACTGTGTGTCAATGGTGAATATATTAATATTAAAGCATACACAAAATATTAAGGCTATAACTGCACTTGAAGTAATTTACTGGTAGAATTGTACCTAGTAATAGCATATAGTGGCATTTCTGTGGCAGTAAAACTGTGCTTTATAAAACCACTTCCTTCTCCTGTAGGAACTAGAAACTGCATAAATCAACTCAGCTGAAGCAGATGGGATGTCTGTCTCAAGCTACATCTAACCTCACAAGTGATGAAATACAGCAGAAGCAGATCTGTGTTTTCCTCTGGACTAACTCTAGCTGCAGACTCAATGTCTTCTAGTGGAGGTCAGAGACCTTGTCCAGGAAATGCTACTGCTGTAGAGGTGTAGGATGCTTCTGTCCAGATGCAGTGATCTCCCTCCTTATCCTCTACCTGCCCTCTATGGAAGTTCCCTCCACAACAGGTTATTCAGAGGGGATACGGTTCAGCCCATGCTGCTGCAGACAATTGAGCCTCACAGTACAAATCTCTGCATGGCAGCAGCCAAGACCCAACACATTTTATGTACACACTGGGGAATGAAAGGCCGGAAAGCAGTGCTGCAGAAAGGGACCTGGAGGTCCTGGCTGATGACAAGTTGAACATGAATCAGCAGTGCCCTGGCAGCCAGGAGGGCCAACTGTGTCCTGGGGGGCATCAGGTACAACACGGCCAGTTGGGCAAGGGAAGGGATTGTCCCACTCTGCTCTGTGCTGGGACAGCCTCATCTTGAGTCTGTGTGCAGTTTTGGGCACCACAATATAAGAAAGGCATGAAGCCATTAAAGGAGGCTACAAAGATGATGAAGGATCTTGAGGGGAAGCTGTACGAGGAGCAGCTGAGGTCACTTGCTCAGCCTGGAGGAGACTGAGGGGAGACCTCACTGCACTCTGCAACTTCCTTGTAAGGGGAAGAGGAGGGGCAGGCACTGATCTCTTCTCTGTGGAGACCAGTGACAGGACCTGAAGGAATGGCCTGAAGTCGCACCAGGGCAGGTTTAGGTTGGCTATTAATAAAATGTTCTTCACCCAGAGAGTGGTTTGGTACGAGAACAGGCTCCCCAGGGAGTGGTCACAGCACCAAAGCTGAGAGAGTTCAGAAGTGTTTGGACAATGCTCTCAGGCACAGGGTGTGACTGTTGGGGATGGTCCTGTGCAGGGCCAGGAGTTGAACTCGATCCTTGTGGATCCCTTCCAATTCAACATATTCTATTACATGTTTCCTCCTGCAACTCCTGTTAATGGGACAGAGGATTAATGGTAGTTCACAAGCACTGTTCATACCATCAGTTTCTGCAAACATCTCACTCCATAAGCAGTCAAATTTCTCCACACTCACCTGCTGGCTAAAATCTACAGCATAAATCATCACTACAGAGCTCACAAGCAACACATCTTACAAGCCCTTCCTTCTACATTGAAGCTCCCAGAACAAAAGGAAAAGGTGTACCTTATGACTCATAGACATATGCTTCCCATACTGGAATGCCATGTCCTGGATCTCAGCGCTGTGCTTTGCTAGCTCCATTGCAGCCTGGCAGCTCTTTGCCAGCAAGGCACTGTGCGACAGGAAAACCTGCTCCTTCCACCTAGATATGCCAATGTCATCTGTGAGGCAGTTCTCCTGAAAATGAAACAAAGGCTAACATGAAAACACCAAAACTGCACGTGTCAGGTCACAGAAGTTAATAGTGTGGCACAGGTGAGTAATGTGTGGTATGCAACAAAACAAACAAAACTCTGGGTGCCATGGTGCCAAATAAATTCTTTTAGGGATGAATAGAGGAAAGTATCAGAATAAATATATTGGCAGCTTCAAACAAAAATCTTTTCCATTTTCTTCTGAAGAAGTACAATGCAAAATATGTGGAGCTGTTAACAGATTCAATATAAATCTTTTTCTAATTACTGTATCATCACACTGAACATTAACAGCCCACTATAGCCATTATGAGGGACTGGGGAGAAAAAACCCTCACAACCAAAACTCCAAAACAACCCCAAAAAGCAACCCCCCTGCACTTCAGCCCTTCGCAGTTACAAAGAATCAACAATCCCAAACAAACCAGAGAAGTCCCTACAATTTGTCCTTTGTAGTCAAGAAAAAACTATAACAAGTGTTGAAAATGCTGACAGACTACACTGAAAAAATGAAGGGCTGTGAGAGAGGACTTGTAGCTATTCTGCTCCCTTATTAAGGGTGAGGAGCAACTGATAGTGTTAAAAAAATAATTTAAAAAAAAGTTGCAATTTAGAAGTGTCAGGGATTAACTTTCTCAGGGGCTGATAGAGGCATCTCAGTTATGCCTCTACTGAACTTTACTACCTTGACTGTAAGGTCAGAGATGCTCAACCCATCTCAAAATCTTTTGTATCCAAAGTAATTATTTGGATTACTTTCCACAGTGCTTTAATTAACAAAATCAAATACTTTCTCTCAAAATCCAAATTCAGCTGCCATTCCTTTGACTCATAAGGTGTTAATATGCCACTAATTCACTCATGTCTTCAAAGCTAGACATTACTTTAATCTGCCTCACATACTGTCATGCCATTAGGTACTCTCTAAGAAGCAGGGAGGGGGGGGGGAACCCCAAAACCAGAAGAGATAACAGCTATTTTGTTTAGAAAAAATAAAATCAGTAATGAAAAGCTACAGGAAAAAAATTAAAGCACAAAAAATGTTAAAAAATTTGTAATTTCTCAGTTCAGCTAAATCTGTAACATACACTAAGCCAAAAGATATTCTTTAAAAGAGTAATATAAAAAACCCCTCTCATACAACAAACCTTTTCCCTCAAAGTGATGTCAATTAAATTACTTAGAAATGAGCAAGAAGTAATACTGTGTGACCCTATAGTTTTCTAGCAAGGTATTATCTGTCATGAAATCAGTAACAAATGAAATAGAATCCATCCGTTCAGCTCTAATTTTCCTCCCTTATGGATATCACCCAGAAGTGCTGTGTTACAAGAGAGAGGATAATTTGAGACTAATGGAAAAAGTAGGAGAATTCTGCAATGCCAAGTAACACAGAGCTGTATCAAAATGCCTTTGCTTTCAGACATACTATTAAGTTATACAAGGAAAGTGAAGAACAGAGAAACCACATGTTTGCTATTATGCATATGACAACTTACAAAGTCAAGCCTAAACTTTCCTCTGTTTCTGTATTTTTGTTTTAATATCTTAACTCAGCCCAGAGCATGTGCAAATTCCCATGACTGGCAAAATGTCAAAATGAGCATTTAATTCAAGTAGTTTCCCATATATCAAATCTCTTTTTTTCCCATTTAGATATAGGTCAATTTATTTTAAATTTAAAATCAAGAGTTGTTGGAAGAAGAAACACAATTTTTTCCTTAACAACCAATCTGCTCAGTGAAAAAACAGTATTTACTAAAATTCACTGGATGATACTGAAAATTGGCAGTGATTTTTATAGTTGTTTGTTTTACATCTAAATAAGAAAAAAATACTCTAGAAAGGTATCCTGAAACAATTTTGGAGTTAACAAAATCTTTCAGAGGACCCATAAGTTGAAAATGATTGCTTTCTGGAGGCTTTGAGCAGCAAGAGAAATGTAGACATTATTCTATATCAACTGAAGGAACTGAAGAAACTTAAATAGTCATTGCAACTCAATGTAGAGAAGAAAATTATTTCTATTATTTGCTAGAAAAATATATTCCTAAACAAGTTTGAATTTCATTAACAGGATTGAAAATGATGGCAGAAAAAATTATTGTCCACTACATGAACATTATGTAAAAGCTTCAAGCACCTAAAATGAGCATCTAACTTCAAAAACCCCACAAGAATTGAACATATATTTGCAGAGTGAAATCTTAAAAACATAAGTATTGTAAATCTCTGGGCTACAGAAACAAGCCAGCTGTAAAAAGGCATTATGTCCATATGGATGTGCTTTAGCATATGAACTTGCATGCCAGAATATAGCTGATTTTAATCACAGAACTTATGACCACATACCCCTAAAGCTTCTGCTGTTTAAGACAGAGGCAGACACATCCTTTCCTCAGCAAAATTTTCCAACAATGCCATTTTTTCCCAAGCTTAACTCTCATGTTATACATAAGGTGTCTGCCAACCACACTGCATTCTTAGCAGAGTATGTAGGACAATATCTAAACACTATTTTACAAACGTCAAGGGAAAACCCAAACTAGTTCTAGATTGCAAAGGCTGTAAAATCTGATATCATGACAGCTCTTACTACTTCAAGAGAAATTTTCACTGCTTTGCAAGCTTTGTTTTGTTTTGTCAGCAGTGGGTACAAAAGCGGACATTAGCTGGCCCAGAAGGCTCCTAAGACTTTCTTATAAAAAACCTCTCTAAAGTCAAATGAATTGTAGTTGACAGTGCTCAGAGATTTACCTAATGCCTGTGAACTGACCTCATTCACAAACTCTGTCACCAAAAAATGAGTGCAGATCACAAGCACTCCTGATGCTGTCAGTGGCAGGTGGTGGTGGATGAAGAGAACTCATCCCCTCACCATCAGTGGAAGAAAACAGGCAACTCCAGAGACAGTTTGCATAATGTCAGCATGAGAGGACAGGGAAAACATCCAAATCCAGCTCTGTCGATCATCATTTCCAATGGGAAATGAAGAACAGCTGAGGGTGCTCCCATTTTACCATTGGCAAGGTCAGTTATTGCTTTGTTAGAAATTGTCTAGTTGAGATTTTTTTTTTTTAATTAAACTACTTCCACAATTTAAACTCTGTTTAAAACAATCACCTCAGGAAACAAAAAAACTTTTAGAAAACGAAACTGCAGGACAAAATACGTGATCATAACCATCAGGAAGGGCAGCTCTTAGTGACAGTACCAAGGATGCCCAGTACAAAAGCAACACTTACAACAGCACAGTTTGATTTTTCTCACCAAAGAAGATTCTTATATGAGGCTCAGCCAAAAATGTATTAAAGAAATACGAATGAAAACCATGTCTTAAAAGTGCACAAACCCATTTGCAAAACCAAGAAGAAGCAGAAGTCAGAGACTTTAAACTTCAGCTATAGTTTGTAACAGAGCCCTTCATTTATTTCCATGCCATGGCAGCTCTTTCTTAACCATCTGCTGTTGCACAAAATGATCCAAATGTCTGAATCATTTATATCAAACATTAGTTCAGTTCTCAATGGGCAAATAATCCACAGACCAACACAGAAATAATTTCACATTGCATATTCAAAGTTTTAAATTAGGTAGTTCAAGAACTTCTGTTTTACATAAATAAAATCCTATGCAACTATGAATCACTCTACCAGCAGCAAGACTCTGTAAAACATTTCACACATGGTTCACATAAGCTTTCAGCAGATGTATTCATACATGCCGAACATGACAGGGCATGTTTTATTGGTCTATTAATACCTGTCTTCACTGCTTTTGGAGGAACAAGGGTGTCTGGAAATGGGTCAATAAAGCAAGCTATTGACTACTTTTATCGTGACACTGTAAAAAAACAACACCTGGGTTTAAAAGAAAAGTTTGTAAACTTATCGTAAAGATAAATATCTCTTCACATCTGTTACTTCTAAATCTTTCAGGAAAAGTTCAGTATTTAGAAGAACAAAAGCAGTAAATAAATAACACTGGCCTTCTTTCTAGCTATGCTCTTTTTTCCCCCAATACATTCTCCTATTCTTTTCACAGATGCTCTTTACTCAAATTCCTTATTTTATGCTTTTCTTTCGTCTTGCAACAAAAACATTTGTTTAAAAAAAGTGAAAACTCTGGCTCTGCTGCCCTGCTAAAAGGTGGTTTACATGACCCAATATATATTAGATCTACCTTCTACAGTAAAATTATAAACAAATCCCTTACTTATGATATAGACACATAGCGGTCCAGTTGATGGACATGTGCAGTATTCCAAAACATTACCCCACAAAGCAGGGCCAGGGACCAAAAATCAAAGAAGTATAGGCACAGCTCACTGCATGCATGTCCTTTGCCAGAAAATAAACTAATTTTCATTTAAAAACTCTACAGTGGTCTAAAATAAATACCTGTTAATTCACTGCTTGATACAATGAGTGCTTGCTACTAATGCCTTTATTGTTTAAACATACTAGCTTTACACATTAGTTATGCACAACTTTCACAAAATTGCATCAAAATTCCTAACAGCTCTTCTGGCCATCAGTAGAACATGCTGGGAATGGTCCTGTCTTACATAACAGCCCCACTTTAACACTATAATGAGCTTTGCTAATGCACATTTATCATCAGCTAGATATTCTGAAGACAAGAAAAAAAATCACCAAAACCCAACCAAGTTATTTCACCTCAAAGTCCCTCATGCTTTAAGATTACAAGAGCATTCTGGAAGGTTAAGCACAAGAGCCAACACACTGAAGTCCCTCTCTTGATTCTGCTGTTTGACCTTGAGCTTCCTTGTATCTCTTATCCCTCTTTAGTAAATTGACAGGAATATTAAAGTAATCCCCCCTTAGTATTTGTTAGATGATCTGGAATATTAAAAGAGAGGGGGATTTATAAATATGACAGTATTCTCTGAGTTAGTAAACATTTTAGAAGCCTTCAGCCTCCTAAAAGTTGGAAACAGACACTCAGAGCAATGTTTTTTTTAAATGTTCATTTAAAACAATGATCCACAACTGAAGGCCAGACTAGACAATCTTCACCTTTGCACTCACTAGGGCAAATTTTTTACTCCCAAATTAGACCTATATTTAAGGGAAGGCAAATGGGAACTGGGAAGAATGTCCTTCACTTGCAGAATTTTGGGCTGAGAGAGGATTTAGCATAGAAAACTGCAACAGTTCATCATATCACCCCTTTCAGCTCCAGGTTACAGTCCAACATATAAGCTTAATATTGCTAATGCAATATCTTAAACCACAGCAGCTGTTTGTTGCTTTGAAGATGAGTGACAAGCCTTAACCTTCAGGCTGTGTCAAAGCTTACACTTCGTAGTTTGGATTGTCACTTCAAATAATGATGAAAAGTTAAATATTAGCTTTTTCTTTTCTGTTTCACACAGATCTAATGACTTATCTATGCAGAAAAGATGAAGAATGATCAAACAGAATGTACTAAAATGGGACAGCTGTAGGATTGCACGTGGCTGTGCAGAGAAAAAAAAAAGGTAATCGAGCTGTCAAATAATTATATCCATTATATGTATTCAGGAGTAAATCAGGTCAGTCTTGTTAGGTCAAATGATTCTTTGAACTTTCCTACTGAGTTATCCAAATGAAGAAGACTGAAGCTTTTTTTTTTGTAAACACGAACTTAGGGTCTCAGAGAAGAAAGGTTAACTTTGCAGAGATATTTTTGTATTTTTGTCTACCATCCAGGAAGACATTCCGCAAAGTTCAAAACAACTTGGTGCTAAGTTAGTTTATTTTATGGTACTAAAGAGCTTTAAAACAACTGCATTTAGGACATGTAACATATAAAGTACAGCTTACTTGCCTCAGAGAAAAAAAAAACAAGGTGAGAAAATATCCTTTTGCTTTTCCAAAAATTAAGACATTTCCAGCAATGAAAATGCCATTACTAGCATCCCTATGACCTATTCCTAAAAAGAAAAATAAGTTTGACATTTGATATTTAGATGTGGAGTACATTAAAGCATTTGTCTTACCTCTGGGAAATGTAGTTCACAATTTTGTATCAATCAAATTGCAATTAGGCAAGGAGGGAAGATGCACAAAGGATACAAATTACAGACCAACAACTGAACAGGTCTATTTGCCAGTCTTTGTTAAAGAAATGTGCAGGACATGAATGTGACACTGCCTCAGCAGAACAGTGTGAGGAGAGCAGCAGGGATATGTCTCAGCACAAAAAGGAACTAAATTTCTCAGAGAATTAGACAGAAAAAATTAAAGCAGTTGCCACACCTTGTTGCAGGTCTCATCAGAAGCCACACACTACCAACTATAAAGGCTGAACTTCAGACACTGTCATGTAAATGTCTCTATTACACCACCACACTAATTGTGTTTTGAGTTAACCGGGTTCCCCTTAGGAAGGGTACAGTGTACTTTCAACTCTCCTTAGACAGAAATAGTTACTGAAACAAAATAAGTCTTTGCTATTTGTAACTGGGCCAGGGCAGGGTAAATGTCATGCAGCTGCACTTAGTTTATCTCACACTTCCCCTTGCAATCCACACGTGTGGAAGACTTCAGTAAGGCAACAGAAAATAGAAAAAGAATGACTAAGAAAAAAGATTAAGATCTTCTGCAGTGGCAGGAACCTAAACGAGTCCAAAAGATTTCTCATTTACAGAGGGGCCACGGTTTCAATAAAATGCAGTTACATTGCTGAGATGAACCTGTAGAGCTTTATCTCTACACATGAAAAAGTAGAAAGTAGATTAATGTTTTTTTAAATATACCTCCAATCTACTTATATTTAGAAACCTGCAGGAATATAGAAAACAACATTTCAACTATTCTTGGCAAAAATCTCAAAGATGTCATCTATTTTAACATATAACCCTGAGCACAGTCCTTGGGAGCAACACTGAAGGCTGAGGTCAGTTTCCACACAGGTTAAACACAGCAGGTGCAGAAGCACTGGTAAGTTCTCAATATTGCCCTCCTACAATGCTTTCACCCAGAATCCACTCCTTAGAGGTGCCAGAGGACACTCCAGGCATGTCATCCTTTCCATGAATCCCAGGGAGCCATGGGCCCCAGGCAGCTCCTGAGTGTGCCATTACTGTTGTCCTGCTGGATGGAGGCTCTCACTCAGCTCAGCAGTGTAATCATTCCCTTCCTAACTGGTTCCAGTCAAAATGACAGGGATACACCTCAGTGAGTGACAAGATTTAGCTGCTGCAGAGCAGGAGAGACAGTGTCCAAGGGAGCAGCACCCTCCAGAACACAGCACTGTTATTCAGTGGCACTCTCCACTTGCCCACTGTGGTTTGCTTGGTGGAGAGGCATCAGGGCAGGCAGGCATCTACTGTAGCAGCAGCCTTTTACCATGGTATCAGTTTTGTTACGTATGACAACACAGGAATAGTAAAGCAGAGCTGCAGTTTCAGTACATACCACCTGCTGACCCATAAGACTCAGGTCTCCAAGGCATGGGAGACAATGCCACTAGAAGTGAATCTATCTACCTCAGTAGATTCGAAGATCAATACTCACATATGCACAGTGCTCATCAGTGACTGAAAACTTGCTGTGATAAAACCTGTAGAGGTCATGGCAACTTTAAATCACTGATTTATTGCACGTGCTAAGACACAGCCATAGTAAAACAAAAATACTCTTTTTTGCTCCAACATGCAAGCCTACTTCAAGAATGGCCTCTAGAAATTTCTTTAAATATTCTAGCAAGGATAAAAATACCTACATCTAATTTGACCAATTTTCACTACTGTTCTTGTCAAACAATAACACAGAATATCTGCAATTGCCTTTGACGAAATACAAGATTATTTGTTGTGAAATGCTGGCAGCAATTATCTTGGTCGATGCTGACTTCTGAAATATGTGCACAGCAGCTCCTGATGGAGAAGAACACAGCACTATACTGCTAGCACTCCAGGACAAAACTCAGAAGAAAGGACATGTTATGAGTTCGAGAAGAAGCATTCTGTAAACCTCTTTGGGCTTGGAAACAACACGTTTGACATGAAAATATTAATGATGTTAACAACATTGTAACAAATGCCTCTAACAGAACCTTGAATAGAAACCTCTGGAAGCGTTTGGAAAGCCTGTAGCAAGATGTGCCTGGAGCTCCTGGTAATTACACATGATAGTACTTTATTAAGCACAAAACCAAAATAGTTCCTCCTTGAGCATTTCTAGAAACTTTTATGAAAGCTTCCAGGTGTCATAGTGATGTTACTGCTGAAACCCATTAGGACTAACAACTCTTCCTCCCTCTCCCTCCTTTTAAAGAGCTGAAAATAATTGTATTTGCAGCAGTCACACATTAATATCACCAAATGCCTTGGGTACATACTTCTAGTGAAATTCTTACCTCAGATGATTTTGAGTTTTCATAATATATCCCTTGAACTAAGTCACCAATAGCACTTGAAATGAGTTCCACAACCTGTAAAAGAAAAGGAAAAAAAGCCTTACATCTTTAATTATCACCAAATTGACTTAACAAAGCTACTGCCAGATTTCCAGAGAGATAAACCAAGCAGAAAGCTAATTGTGAAAGACTTCAGGATTTACTGAAATATATTCTGTGATATGTCTCTGCTAAAACCTCTACTACAGTAACTCTTCTATCAAAGTTTTAATACAAATGAAAAACAAGACTTGTTTTTCCTACAGTGTGAACTATAGAGTGTATTCTCACAAGGACGTTCACAGAACTAATAAATCCCAGTTCATGAATATGAGACAGTACCTCATCTGGGCTTTGTTTTGTTTTGTTTTTTTCCTGCCAAGTAAATACTTCACAATACCTCTCCTTGGGAGCTGTTAAAATTCTAATCTTTGTGGCTAATACAGAAAAGTCAGAATCCATAGAAAGGTAACCTTTCAAACGTGATCATTTGGTATTCGGGTGCCCTGGGAATGCACTGTGGATGTATTTAGTGCATGGCCTGAGGCTCAGCTGTACCACATACACTGAAAGTCTGCAACACGGGAATGTTTAAATCAGATTTATCAATCTGTATTATCTTCAGGGTTCAGACTTTTTATTTTATTGACGCTAAGCCTAAAAGTCTGAATTTGATCCAGAATGTAAAACAAGTAGTCCATGGTCTCCCTGGAACTACTGTAAAATTTGAAGTTGTGCACATGAACTGTCTTAATTGGAACAAAATACTCAAAGTTATTGCAAAATTAAATGCAGGCATTTCAAATAAGCACACCTTAAGGCTACCTCTTTGGTTGCTCACAAAGTTTTAATTTCTTGAATGTTTAATTTCTTATGCATATGAATCTGTATCTGATTCCTCTTTTTGCTTCCTAAAATTCAATGTAGTTCTTATTGAATTAAAAGATTTCATTTCAATTTTTATCATTCTTGTAACTGAAGACAAGAAGTCAAATGATAAAAGCCCTAATGGAAAGATATTCTAACATTCAGGCATGCTTTATTTGATAATAAAACCACATTTGTATGCTCGTTTTGAGTACTGGCAGAAAGGTTGTGTTTTCTTTTTTTTAAACACTGGTTCATATACATATTCATATACACACAGCAAGCGCTAACTTTAGAAATGGTGCTGATTAAAAGTCATGTTTTTTCTTGCAATGCATATGGGTTAATTTGCAAGACCTACAAAAACAGTCTAAAAAAAAAAAAATCACATTGCCCTTTAGGAAACTAGACACCGAAGAAATATTGTAGCAATATGAACTTTGAAGGAACTGAAAGGACAATGATCCTACAGTGTTACCAGATGTGCTGAGTTATTTAAGGGGGAAACAGACAAAATGAGGCTTTTTTTTTTTTTTTTTTTTTAAACAACAACCCTCACCACCTCTCCCCCCACCCCCCCTCCTTTTTTTTTTTAAGGTATCAGATAAGCCTTATTCCCAAATCCAGGAGGACTGAGTATCGCCAATAGGTCTATGAAAGTCTGTAACTAAATGCCCAGGATCAGATTGTATTACAGTTTATACAAGCAACATCCCAAGATTCTTCTGATGGCTAGGACACATAATACAGATCAATCACTCACTCAAAAATGTTATGGTTTGTGAAATGGTCTGAGCTCAGAGACCTACACTGGTAATACGAAGAGGAATTTACAAAGACACAGAGTCCTACTCTAAATGTCAAAGTGATAGTATGAACTTTTAACAATGCAGCTGGCTCTGGATAACTAGACCTTTTCCTCTCTTGCCTGAAACTCTAGACTGAGCAGGACCCTGTTTTGGGGTTTCTTTTTTCCATCTCTCCTCCCTCTTTTTAGTGCAACTCTACTCTCAAAGGCAATTTTAACTGACTTAAAACAAGCTTGGTGAAACATTTGTGAACAATTGTACCTCTTCCTCTTCGAGTTTATAAAACATCTTAGGAGAATTACACATCAACTATTTAGAAGAATCCTTATTATATTAAATACCATTTAGTGACATATTGAGCACTAGATGTTAGTGAGAATTTAGTATTAATAATTACCCCCTTCTTTCCAAATACATACATAAAGAATACTTTTAAGGTAAATGAAAGGCTATGCAGATCACTACCAGGAATGAAATTCCAGTTTCAATAGCACAGTGGGGTGCTTGCATGAGGTTCTGTTACCTCACCAACCCTTAATCCGATCTATGAAAAGCATCTCCTGCTTAACATCAGTGGCCTGGGGTCCTGAGCACTGGGGAAAGAAACGAGAAATGAGGAAACCAGGCAATTTTCCTCTGCATCCCACAACAACAGAGGAAGAAAAAATAATTATGGATTCGGTAGGATTCATGAAATGATACACTGTCTAGCTCCTATGTAGCCCTTTTCAACAGAAAATTTGAAAGCAATCAACATCTGTTAAATTTATTCCCTACTGTTTTATATAAGGGGAAAATGGCAACAGTGAACTGATTTTCCAGAAAATCATGCCGTTTGCCAGTGTAAGAGCAGAAAACAGTATCCAAGCTGTCTTCATTCTCATTGCTGCCTTTCTGCCTGACCAGAGCTAACATTTCTGAGATGCAAGTCTGAGGAGAAAGAAAGTTAGCTGAAAAATGAAGTGCTCTCAACTGCTTCTCTTCTCATTTGACAGTTGAGCTCCATTTTAAAAAGGTTCAGAGATGAGGAAAGAGAAGAAAGGATTAGTGAAAGGATTAGAAGAAAGAAAGCCAGAATTAGTGCTTGAAAACAGCAACTTGAAAGAGACCAAAGGCAGCCTATTCATAACCTCTCTTCCCACTGTTTTCCACTCTTCAACGTGTTTTTGAGAAGTCTGATCCCTCATAGGTACTCAGGATGAGCAGGAGCAACCACACATTTAGAGAAAACAAACTTCTATCTATTTTTCGTTTTCCATTCTGCGTCAGCATCTTCCAAAGTGCTGTTTTCTGCTCCTCCAGTATCCCCAGGACTGGGTATGGCCCAGGGATGACCCATTACTTGCCGGTGATAAATGCACATGCAAATGATTTCACACCCTTTAAACAAGTTTTGCAATAGTTCTGCCAGTGTATTTTTTTTTCCCCTAAGGAGGTACTACTTCAAGACTTTATGTAGGGATGTGATCTCTTTGGCTTTTTAGAAGTCAACACAAAGGCCGTCAGTTTAGGATGAAAACAGGGAAAAGAGACGGATTGTTAAAGCTAAAATCTCTCCTACTCTTTAGGCAGACTAAATGTATAACATAATGTAAATTCTGGACACAACCATTTGATTGACCATTCCACAGCACGGTAGAACACATGCTCTGACTTCTCCAATTCATTCAGTTAAGAAACAGTCCCTAAGACTATGCTGTGTTTCAGTCCCAGAAGAGTTCTGTAGGGTTAAAGATCAGAAATTTGGTGAAACTTAATTTACCCTTTTCTGGTGTATCTTATTTATCAAAAAGGCACAGCTTTAGCCCTTCAGGACTCTTCAAATTTATTGAGTCTAATTATTCAAGCTCAAAATTTCTACATATTACTTGAAGAAATAAATAAAAATGTTGGTAATTCACTTAGTTCAGAATATTACTCAGGACATCCAACCAATCACTTAATGAATGTCCCCTTTAAATTTTTCCTGAAATCAGAATTTTATGTAGTTTCCTGAGGACTTATCCATGATAAGAGTTCAGAATTCCCAAAGCATCATACATGGTGTCACAGAACAGAGCCACGTTCACTGTTGCAAGTACAGCAGCCCAGTTAATGACTGAAGTGGAAGATTCAACTCTGTCTATAGAAAAAGAGGCGTATTTTAATGGAAGTGAAACTCTATGCTAGAAGAAATGCAGGGAAATCACAGAATAGAAGACATTTTGGTAGAATACTTTCTCCAGAGTTAAAAGATATGATTCACTCTATCAAGCACAGTAAAAAGAATGGATTCCAAGCCCCACTCATCTTACACAAGGTTTTTAAACAACCTGGATGAAAACACAACATTGGTGCCATCAATTCAGCAACTCAAGCACTTTGCTCTCTTCACTTGTCTTCCAAATACTTTGTTTAAAGTTTACTGAAACATAACACCATTTATGGTTTTTTCCCCCGGTTTTCCTTCTAGTTTACAAAAGGAATGAATCTGAGCTCCATTGAAAGAATGGACATTTTATTTTAAATTTAACAGCTGAAATGGAACTGATTACACAGACCACTCTGTTTCACAGAAGTAACATGGTGCCTCTCCAGACTATTAGATATTGTCAACGGAAACATCACAGAAAGGATGAAGCTCTTGTGGGAAGACAGGAAAGAGCATTAGGAAGAACACAGCAATGGCTATATCTTTGTTCTTCATCCCTCACAATTTCTATTTGACAAACTTTCTTAGCTTTGCCAAATTCCTTCCAAGAATGACCACAATAATTCCTTCCATCCTTATGCTGAAACAATATCCTTTCCTCACACATGTGCTATGACAGATCCTAATCCTTGCTGCTGATGTGTAGATTTGAAAATGTAGCAGGACTTCTCCACACAAATAAAGAAGAAAATTAGATGGTTAGGAACCAATGAATATACAGATAAAAATTCCTTCAGCTTGCACTTCCCTAACCAAAAAGGCACTAGTTTAGGAAATACTCAAACACTCAAAAAATCCACAGACAGCCCTTAAATATTCTCCTGCATTTGACCCAGTGACATTGCAACAGTAGGAAGGCAAAGACAAAACTCAGGAAAGAGCTGATTGTGGATTTTGATTGTTCAATAATGACTAAAAAAAAAAAAAAAAAAAAAAAAAAAGGGGAGGGCGGGCGGTGGTGGGGCAAGCAAAAACTGTAAGGAGTTCCAAGAACAATGAAATTCAATTTTCTTTCCTGGTAATCTCCTCAAACATCATTAATCATACAGGTAACCAAGTGGGCCAGCCTACAGAATTTTTTTTTTTTAATCGAAAGTTTATTGAATCCTATTGGATTTATTGTTTGAAATCATCTTGAGCTTTACTGTTTTTTGGATCTGGCTCTCTCTTAGTAGTAAATGCACAGGAAGGACAGCAATTTGCCTTTCTAGCATGCTTTAAGTGGTCTTGGAAAACACAGTTATGGTTTTCTTCATTCTGTTAATGATGAATTAGTAGCAAAGTACAATATGACAATACAGTGTAAACACAGCACCCAATGCCACTACTTGTTAAAATGGTGCTTCGAAGACAAAAAATAACCAGCAGCCATCAATTTAAAATTTGCTAATATTATTAAATATCTATATTAAGGTCAGTCTACCTTAGGGATTTTCACCAGTGTTAAGTTACCCTTTTTATGCTGATGCAGCAGTATCTACAGTTTTGGATTTCATCAGTGTCAAGACTTTCAGTGCATAATTCAGTCATTTTCCTTAAGGACAATACAACCAACAGAAGAATTACAACTTTCCTTGTCTACTTCCACATGATTCCACATGATTCCACACAGTTTCTTAATACCTTTGAGATCCACAACAGCAGATCCTTACACCAAAGTACTCAGCAACGGTTGCTGAGTGACCCAGGTTAGAGAAATACCTGATTGCTTCAGCTTGACCCTTTTGGATGGGTAATTTCACTACAACCTTCTTCTTTATAAAACAGTGAATGAAGAAGGTATTGTGACTACAGGGTTCTGTAGATACAGCCCTTCCCCATCCATAAATGATACAGGAGAGTATGGTTATAAAATGCTACCCCCAGTCGTGCTGCTGCAGACAACCGTCAGACTGGGGTATGTTTACAAATGAATTGAGGATTAAAGTAAATAACACAAATTGTACCTGCAAGTAGCATTTTACTATTTTGAACAGTCTTTGCCTGAACAAATGTGAATCAGAAGTAAGACCATTTAGCACCTGACAGATGGAACCAACTTAACGAAGCTGCAGATGTTTGTTAAACTAACAAATCAACAACCCTCTTTTACCAGGGGTAGCAGCAATCAGATTCTAGATTCCAAGTGAAATGCTGTTGAATTTCAAAACACTAATATTAACAAGCAGCTACAGTCCATCCAGGAATTCAATATTCTTGCTAGCCAACAAAAAGTCAAATACATCAGCACTTTGATTAAAAGTACAATTAACTCATCTTCACTACCGCTAAAATTTTATGCATTTTACCATATTATTACAGTGAAACCACTCCAGATGTTAAGACACTTTTACAGAAACTTTACCCTAGAAAGGTTCATTTTAAAGACAAGCTTTACAGCAGTGAAAAGAGAGGGGAAGATACATAATCTACTGCCCTATTTACATGGCATATGTATTTTAGCCTCTCCTACAGTACAATGGGTATAAACACCTGATGGGAAGGAATGCAGAAGAGGGAGCCAAATTCTCCTCAACAGTATCCACTGACAGGATGAGGCAACAGGCACAAATGAAAACTTGGAATGCAATCTGGATACAGGAACACAGTCTATTGTGAGGGCATCCAACAATGGATCGGGTTGCTCAAGGGGGTTGCAAAGTTCCCATTTTTGGAAATATTTAAAATCTGTCTGGACATAGTCCTGGGTAACTGTCTCTAGCTGACCCTGCTTGAACAGGAGCTTTGGACTACATGATCTTCAGAGATCTCTGTCAATCATTCTGTGACACCAGCAGCTGCTGGAGGAGGACCACAGTTGATTTTACATATTTTACAATAACAACTTTCCTCATCCTTGAAATAATACAATCAAGGATACAGAGCTGGTGAGAAATACTCTTAGTTAAGGGTTAATTTTACTGATTGTACTAGGAATAGATTTCCCTATTATAAATAATTACATTACATTCTTGGAAGACTATGAAAGGCCATGCAGACTAATCTTAGATTGTTATTGCTAACAGCTTTGAATTGGAAACAAATCATCACAAAAATATATTTTCACTTAAGTGTATTATCTGTTGAAGCCATACTACAGGTGGACAGCCAACTGATGCACTAACCACTGTAACCTCCAGTCCTGTAAAACTGTGTATTAACTGCCTTGTCATGAAAATCCACCTCTAGAACCGAATACCCCAATCCAAAGATGAAAGTTAGTTTATGTTAAATACTAACACACACACAAAAAAAGGTCTATTTCAGATAATACTGGGATAGCATTTCACCCAATAGAAAACTGATTGCTTTTTATCCTTCTATGCATTGTTAATAGGAATCCTACTATGTTTGAGAAACAGATTTCAAATAAAGCCATGAAAAGAAAACTTGTGATCTTCCACTCCAGCTATAAAGAGAATGAAGCTGACATTGCAAATATCACTTCTGGAGGACATCACCTTAGAATCATAGAATCATTAGGCTAGAAATGACATTTAAGATCATCATTAAGTCCAAACTAAACCCAGGACTGTCAAGTCCACTGCTAAACCATGTCTCTAAGTGTCACATTTATATATCCTTTAAAGATCTCCATGGATGGTGACTCAACCACTTCACTGTGCAGCCTCTTTCAGTGCTTTGCTGAAGAAATTTCACCGGTAATCTCACTTCTCGTGCCTGCTCTGTGAAAATCCATTTTCATTTTGTAAACTGTGTAAGGGCTAAAGCTATTAAGCAACAAATTCCTCCATGATGGTTATCCACGGCTGTGAAAAAATAAAGCTCTAACAAACGTCTCTGTTTAAGAAACAGAGGCAGTGCCAATACCTATTCTAATTTAGTGGTGAATGAAGTAGCAGAACTGCTGGCTCTTGAGAGCCCTTTCCCACAGTATGCATCTCACAGAGAATAAAACATCAAATACCCAAAAGTTTTCATCACTTTAATTTCCTAGAATAAATTTTGCTTTCTTTTGGATATCTATTTGCTACATATTCTGGCACTAATTTTGGATAATTTTGTTAAGAGTCACAGAAATATTAAATACAGACACTTTTTAATTTTTGTCCTAAATCTTTCAAAGGCAATTTCTCTGAAAAGTATACGGGGGGTTTGACTTTAAAAAACAGAAAAAACCTTTTTTTCCAAAATTTGGCTTTAACATCCAATTAAATTTGTATATATATTTATATATATACATACATATGTAATATGCACATCTCAAGCCTGTAAATATTTTTGACTCTTAGAGTATTTGTGTTCACCACTAGACAACAGCCAATTCTGTGCTGTACGTTAAGAGAGCGAACATAAGAGGAACAGACCCCAACTACCCAGAAGTCATTTGCCAGGTAAAGTGTCTTGAGATGTTGAATGACCTTTGACTTTCATCAGATTCAGCCTTTCTTCAGTTTCTTTAGTTTTTATCATCTTCTTCATTGATGTTTAGTCGTCTCTCTTTCATGCAGATGGCAGATCTGTATTTTCCAGACCTTTCTGTTAATTTGAGGCAAACAGAAGTTCTACAAGAAAAAGAATTACTAAACCAGGTGTTTGAAACAGCTGTGCAGTTTACCTCCAAGGAAGACAATATTTACCTGGAATAATGACAGGTATTTGGTTCATGAACTCAAGCAGTAAACATTGACTTCGGTCTGCTGGGCAGACCAGAGAAGCAGAAAGACATGTGTGATTGCTACTATGAGGAAGGTGAATTCAGGTGTAAGTTCAGGAAATTGTTACTGAGACGATTCAGAGGCAAGAATATTGCATGGACTTTGTGCAAATTGGCATAAAGATCTTTGGTAGGCCACTGAAAATTCATCAGAACTGAATGGAAAACTTCCTGAGACTGTCAGTTGCTTGGTCAACGTGACATTGAGGCAGAATCTCAAACACTCATAATTCTGTTCTCAACAGCACCATGCCTTGGTGCTTTAAAAATATTCCTGCAGTGTATTTTTGGGAAAGACTTTAATCTAGACTTGATGATACAACCATACCTATGATGACATATTCTGCTATCAGTCTCAGTTTCAGTCTTTCCATGTTCTGCAGCGATCATTCTGCTACAAGGCACTGTTTGTAAGTCACAGACGTCCATGAGGGAAGTGGCAGAAATCACTCTTTCTTTTTAGAAGTATTTTTTCATGCAGAAGTGGGAGGACAGAAAACAGATTGAAATCTAAACATAAAATTTTCCAGTAGTGCCATGGCCAAGAATCACAGAAAAATATACTCTTTCCATGCAGACATATACTAACCCCCATGGAGTCTAACTTTGGGAAAGCTTTTTAAAGCATTAGCTTTAAAAACCAGTACAGGTGCAAAAGGCCACTAAGGTAAAAGATAAACCTATTTGAGGAATGCACTGATTAGGAATGAAGGCAAAGTTAAGTAGTTTTAATCTCAAAACTGACATTCACTGCAATGCAACAGGACTCTTACTGATCTAAAAGGAGCCTGTTTCTAACATTATCACAGATAAATTACTAATTAAGTATAATTTTTAGAATTTTAATTGAATTAATAAATTTATAAGCTGTGTCACCTAATCCTCTAATTTAACTTCTCTAAAAGATTATTTTTCAAACATATAACCACACTCATTAAGGTAATGAAATTTTACAAATATTCAATTATATTACTGGTTATGCATAGCAAAAGTGAAATAGAAAATATCCTGTGAAATATTCAGAAAATTGAATGCTTAATTTGCTCAGGTGTTATTTTAGAGGCTATTTCTTGAGAACAATGGCAAAAGATGCACTTGCTAAGAAACTGTTCCACAGACACGAGCATCAAAAGAGACCATGGGAAGAGTAAAATGCAGTAATCATCTAGCATCATTCTACAGTTTTACCATCATCATCAGTATCATAATGATCCCTTAAGTTTTAACTTTCATGTTTTTCAGATTCTGTGCTGCTACAGGTGTAGTTTTGACCCTCATATTAAGTGTTAGTGAGCTCTCTTCACAGAGTAGGTAGACAAAACAAATCTTTTCCCAGATAGAGACCAAGGAGAACTTTTACCAGTTTTCAGGCCCAAAAGCATAAACAACAGTGGACTGAAGAGAGAAAACAAGAAGGATGGGACTTCATAATCTGAAGCTGTAATTGGACAATTAGACCCCAATATGCAAATGAACCAAAACTTATAAAAGTGTGAGACTTCGTGATCAGTCGTGCATTTTGTGACCATCTTGGGTGTAGCCCTGGCCAGGCTCTTGTACTGCCCAAGGTGTATCCTTAAAGGCCTTTTAATGAATATCTACTTTATTCTCTAGCTCTGTCCAGTCTCTGTTCCAGGTAAGCCTCCCCAATGCATCAATAAAAGCTGTTGCTTCTGATGACAGCAGAAATTCTAGACAAAAGTTTTACAATAGTAGTGTGGGAAAAATTTGATTACCAGGTACTGATTCCAATGGATTTTAACCTTTTATCTCTAACATATATGATTTTCCCCCCCTAATGCTTCAATTCTTTTACCAGTGATTACAATAATTGCCTTTTTCCTTCCAAAGAAATTTCACATGGTTGCCAATAAAACTTCAGTAAATAAATCTTATTAAAACCCCAGCGTTTGAGAACATTTGGAAGAAAAGGCAATACATGCCCATTAAATGAATATAAAGTTTGTTTCAACTACCATCTCTTTTATGTTTTACTTTACAGTAAATGAAATCTAATTTACCTCTCAAAGGGTATGTAAATTAGTACATTTTGGTGCCATCTAAATATAATAATTATAACAAATAACACTTTTCTTCATTATTATTCATACATAATTATCAATTATTATGTATTTCTTAGTACTTAAGAGTGTGTTTGCATCCTCCAATAAAAGCTATGCTAATTTGTATGACAATATTCAGTATGTATCTCATTATTTTAAGATACAGAACTGGTTATTTAGGTTTGCCTAAGGAAGAGCTTGATTATGTAATAATACAATCATGTTAGCTATGTTGCCCTGTGTCATCTCCCATTAGTTTAAAAATTCAAGAACATTCAGCTTCTTTCTTGTTTTTCTTCTCCCCCAGTATCTAGACAAAGCAGTGTTTCTTAAGTGTACTTTTCCACAAATCAGAGCTCTTTAACCTTATCTCTATTTTTTGGTAGTGTCTCGTTTTGAGACACACCCCTGTGGCACTCTAAAATACTAAATGAAAACAAAAATACTCAACAATATAGATACTATCTTACTCCCTATCTTGTCCAGTACATCATCATCAAACAGTGCCTCATGGGAAGGTACAGGAAGACAGATATGATAAAGTGCTTCAGAAAAGGTCTTTACTCAGCTCTCTACATAAAAATTTGAAGGTTTTTTTTTTCTTTTTTTCCCCTCAAGAAGACAAGATCACTATCTAACTTTATAAACTGTCACTTAATCTAATTTGATCTAATCTGATCTCTGCTTCTTACCAAATTCCTGTCACCTAGCTGCTCTGTAAGTTGATAATTTAAAAGATACTCATCTCCAACAGCAGCTTGTATTAGGAAAAAAAAGAAAGTCAATATGTGAGCAAAGGCGAAGAGTAAAAAACAATTAAAAATACATAAAAGTTTTGAAAAGGTTTTATCATTAGCTTCAGTTTTCCATATGAATACTGTAACTGGGAGCAAACATGTTACTTCTGATTCTCAATGTTTCTCCATGATTTTTTCATTCTGTCTTCTTTGATCGATAAAGCTACTGAAGCCCAGTAGGAAAATCCAGATTATAAATGTCTCTGTATGTAAAATACAATAAAGGTATATGCTGTAAATATATTTAGCAGATATTTATGGTTCATATCTCCCACCAAAGATAAAAAACAAGAATCTCTTTCAAAATAACTTTCATTGCTCTGAAAATAACTCGTCTCAACTACATTTTTGAAGGAGGACCTTCTACTTACCTCTAACAAAATGAGGGACCATTCTGAGGCATGGCAATTTGAATCTATTGCAAGTCAGTAGCTGCTAATGGTTGCCTTTACACAGGCAACTATTACCATTTAGTTTCCATTCTTGGCAGATTCGTGATGGATCTTTTTTACAAGTTTATGTTCTTCTCTTGAAATTGTTCAGGGAAAGGAAAAATCTGATACTAGTAACACCTTTGTTAAATTATATGCAAAAATTGAAATTGTAGATTTTACCTGACTTGTTTGTCAATGGCCAAAAATGTCAATTTACACCAAAAGAGCGACTGGTGTAATTTCAGAAAGAGAGTATTCTCTGTATCCTTCATTAGACTCCAAGGAACCAAGTTGCTTAAGTTCCAAACTAAGCCTTCCCCATAGGACCACAACTGATGCTACAAAAGTAGAAACCATAGCTCATAATAAACAGTTTTTATGTGAAGTGCAGGACACCTTCAGGTGGTTGCAACAGGAAGACATAGGAAGACTTAAATGACTAACTTATTGGTGTTTATGTAAACATAAGGCCTATTTGATAAACAACACACTTCTGCCTTTAGGAATATATAAACTTAACATAAGGAAATGGATCCATTATATAAGCACTACATCTGTGCTACTGTTCATTTATGAACAAATAATACTTAATAAAACAGCGCTCTACAATGTGGTCTTCTGGCAGAGCTCTGCATTGACAGACAAGATTCTTAAATCCAATTCCAAGCTTTCAGCCTGTAGATTTTGAAGTGTTTCTGTGAAGAGTTTAATAATTTCAAGAAGAATTTACTGAAATACAGTGGGAAAAACTGATTCAATTCTTAAGATTTTAATAAGAACCATAGAGAACACTACCATAATATGTACTTCAGGTTTTTGGGATAGACTTTTTCTTCTGGGGAGGTTTATTTTTTGTTTTGTATATGTTGGGTTTTGGTGGTTTTGTTTGGTTGTTTGGCAGGTTTGTGGTTTTCCTTCTTTAAATACAAAGGGATGCCTTCTTATCAGTTTATGAAGTTGCAAGAAATGCATTTGCCGATTATTTTATCATTTTCTAGGCATTGTACAAAAATGCACCATTTCAGCCTTCTGAAGTTCTATGTATCACTCTCTTCAGAGTGTAAAAGCATCAAAACTGGTTTTAATATGTCTTTTAAGCACCTCCTCCATAGTTTTGTAAGACAACGGATTCAGATGCTCAAGGAAGCATTGGCTTTAATGCTGTGACAGACTTCTTCCAACTTGTCTGTTATAAACACTGACAAAGCACATTATTTGATAATACCATGATCAGTATCCACACTTCACTTGTGGTAAAATGCCCATATCCCACATCCACGTGACAGGTGACAAAAATGCCAATTAACGTTTGTTACTTTTGCTATGTTTGCATCTGAATGCCAGCCTAAAAATATTATAGGAAATGCAGGTTACTTAAGCAAAAATCAAAGACAAAACTAACACTTTTTGCTACCAGAGTCAAAGAAAGACCTTCATTCAAAAGATTTGCTTTTAGCAGTTTCATCCCCACATCCCGGGCTGGGCAAAGCAAGATAACAAATATTGAAGACATACTGTCTTCAGATGGCAACAAAGAACCACCCATTAAACAGATCATTTTACTCTTCTTAATAATTTATTAGCACATTTATTTAAAACTGCTTATGGTCACATATCCCACAGGATAGCTAGGAGGTACCCTATTACTTTTTCTTTCACTCCCACACCTACATGTTTACAATGAATTCCACATACATATTACATATGTCTTATCAGGATGCTAGTATCAGAACATTGCAACCTCAAAATGAGAAAACCTATCAAAATAACCCTGTCATCCCATATAAACACACCCCAACCCAATAGGTAAGCACGTTACCACACACTACTGCATTGTTAGTTAAGTAGCAAACCACAAACATCCCCTTCCTTGCCAAAGGTTCACCATTCCACTGCTGATATAACAACTACTAAAAGATCCCAAATCAATTCATCTTTGGGCTCAACTCTGTTCTAAAATCCATGCATTAGCAATAAACAATCTGCTACAGGATGCAGTTCTGAAGTAAGATTTTATCCATATAATAATAATCAGCAACAATTTATCACTGCCATCAGCAGGCCAAGAAGAGCCACCAAAAGGTTAGTTTATATAAGGTGATCAAAAAGTTAATGTGAATGTACAAAAGAATTGTTAACACATGTGATCTGATCAATCTAACGCCTAGTACTGTAAAGGCTTTTGAAAAAATTAGTGTTCATTTTCAACAGCTTTTATTAACTTAAAAGATGTAGAACTTCGCAATGATTACAAAAATGTAGCACACACATACAGCTGCCCTTCAACGTTTTAAGCCTCAGTTGATACCAATTTTGTATTCATAATTAATGTATCATGATTTCACAAAGCAGAAAATGGGAATGCTTTCTTCTGAATTGTTACGTGTTCAAAAAAATCTGCAATGATTTTGTAATAGCACAACAGCAGAGTATACCTTACAGGAGGCTTTCTAACTGACATTTCAAGAAATCCAGAGTCCTTGCACCTCAGAGATAAAAAGCCATAAAACCCAAAACACCACCCCAAAACCTTCTTTGGCATAACTTTAGCAAACTTATGAGAGGTATGAGCAATAGTTTAAAAGAAAACCCCAAAAACATAAATCTTGAGTCTTGATTCTGGTTAACATCATTACAGTTATACTCTATAACAGTAGCAAGAAGAAGAAAATTACTATGAATTAACAACAACAATTCCTATATTTAATGTTATTTAAAAATCAAAGTGTTACCTAAGGCAATTACCTTGCAGCCTTTTAATATCTACAGGGAAAAGCCTAAGGGAAAATAATTGACTTTGCTAATTTTACCCTTGGCAATTATAAAATAGCTCTGCATTTCATTACGACTACAGAATTTCACGTCTAATTGTCAGCCCCGAGAGAAGCAGAGAGATAAATGCATCATGCACAAGCTCAGACAAGAATTTAACAGCACAATAGAATTATCCTGGTAGCAGTGAGTTCAGTTATGTTAAAACCCCCTTTAGTTTAAATTCTGGTCTATACAATAACTATGCATGTCTATGGAGGTTATAGCTACCATGGTCAGTACCATGCAGGATAAAATGCTGCTCATTTCATTAGCCAATTTGCTAAATGCCAGCAAAAAAAGCAGTACTGTGATTTTTACTTTTTACATCAAAGAACACAAAACATTATGAAGGAAAAAAGTCACAGTTATTTCACACTGCTAAAAAACAGATGCCAGATTTGAAAATTCATCATTTACAAAAGAATAAATACAGTATGTTTAAATCATTGCACCTGTCAAGAGATTTCTATAGCTTGTATTTCAATTTTTCTAACTTTGCTAGTATGGTTAGACGTATGAAAAAGAATAATTTACTAAGTCAATCAGTTTCCATAATGGCATCCCACTTATCGTATGTAGAAGCTATGAAAGTATTTAGATGTCAGAAAAATGAAAAAAGTGCTAAAATGTTTTGGCAGAATTTTCCAACATGCAGTATAATGATTGCTTTAAAAAAAAAAAAAGTATTTCTTTGCACTTGTGCTTCATTTCACTGTAGGCTTGTTTCCTGGCAAGTCTTCAGGGATTATGCATTCCTGCTGCAATACTTAATGATGTACTAAATGTAAAGTAATAGTTGCTACACTTTGTAAAAGTTTCCTCTTATGTTGAAACAGAAAATTGATGTAGGGTTAAATCCTTTGGTCTGTCTTGAGAAACTTCCAGAGTACTAAAAAAAATGAACTGATACAAATTAATAATAATTACTAAAATCAATTATACCCCATTTTGGTTATGGTATGCACTATTTAAAACTGTATTTCTAATACTAGTTAGCACCATAATGGCTAACCCACTATTCCAGTAGATTGACATGTAATTTTCTGTCTCTTCTCTTGAATCTCAGCTCTGTGTTAGAAAATGACACCACTTCTGAAAGAAACTGTCATATTCATGATCAAAGGAATACAGAAATACTCAGCTACAAGGAGACTTAGCATGAGAATCTAAAAAAGTAGACTCCTTAGGCTCACAATTACAACTATGCTGATTATTGACAATTGCACATGACAAACATTTATTTTACATTTCAACATGGCAGCAAGCTTCAAATGTATGAAAAGCACCTCTGCAAAAAAGTACTGTTTCCTGTTTCCATTGCAATGGCACACTCAGCTCCTCAGCCATACACACAGTTAGGTGTTACACTAGGCTGGCACAGGGATACCCTGGAATCTCTCTCCACCACGGGAAGTTTTAAGAACAAGCTCAATAAATGCAGGTCAAGAATGATTTTGTGTAGCTGATCCTATCTGGCGAAAAGAAGGACCGACTAGAGAGAGGATCTCTTAATGTCTCCATCAGTCTCATTTTCTCAGATAATACATATACACAACTTGTTTCTTGTTAAAAACATCTCCCTGTAAAGTTTCAAACAGTTTGGCTAAGCAGCTGGATTGCAGCTGTCCTTTAGAAGCCAGTACAACCACATTAGTAGGACAATCCAATATTCAGGCGTATACAAATCCCTAACAACATTAAAAGCAAGAAGTCACCTGAGACAAAGCAGTAAAGCCTTTTGCTCGCCAAATTATCTAAGACAGAAAACCTTTCACAAAGCGCAGACTAAGAGAAAATTACAGACCAAACATGTCTTCAGCTGGCAGTTTACCAGAGGTGTTAGCCTGACATGTCATGAGGATGCCACTGCATATGCATTAAATTCACCAAATTAAACATCCATCCATTACTACAGTGCTTCAGAATATGTACTAAAGACCTCATCACAGTAGTTCCATAGGAGAGTGGCAAACGTTCACAGCAGCAGCAGCCTATCAAATTTACAGCTATAATGTAAGCATACTGATTTTTAAATGATGTTCCATATACACATACATAACTGCTGATTATTTTAGGGTACCTCTCATTCAAAATACTTGCTAAAATTTACTTGCTCTGGCAGTAGAGTAATTTTTTTCTTTTTACCTTGGTATTCTGCAACTGTGCAAGGCTTGTGCAAGCATTTGCTAGAAGAAAATCTCCACTCAAAACAGCCATTTTATTCCCAAACTGCATATCCTTCAGTGGGCCATCACAGGACTTGAGCTCACAGATGTTTACTATGCCACGATGGACCAGAAAGGCAGTATGGATCAGCTCTGTAATCTCAGCCAGGCTTCTTTGACTGAAAGAAAGAAAAAGCACAATCATGTTTGATGCTATGAACAGAACAGGGATTCTTAGTGAAAATAAACTAACAACCACATGTGCTAAACCGGTATTTTACTAATTATCATGTAGTTCTTCTATATACTTCTAGAAGCCACAACCAGGAGGTGTTAAACACACAGAGAACTGTCACTAAGTATTTCCAGGCAAGCCACAGGTACCACAGGTTCCACTTGGGAGAATGTTGCCCTTTGTTTGAATTCTTTCACAAAATAAAGCAAAATAATCAATATAGTCCTCATGGTGCTTTCTTTTTCTGTTTTGTCTACCAGAAGCTTGAGGGACAGTGACATGAAGAAAATGCCAAGCAGAAAGCAATGATGGAAAGAAACAAAGAACATATCAGCAGGGAGTCCTGAGCAAGCCAATCCAAACTTAAGAATGCTGCAGTCAATGACTGCTCAAATTAGAGTTAAATTAATAACAGAATACCTTGCAGCTCAGTACTACCAAAGGGGAAGGGTTCAGGCAGGAGGGAAAAAAAGTTGAACATTTTAGAACTGTGTGCTAATGGTGTTCCACTGCTGGTTTTTATCAGAAGCAGCAAAGGTGACTGTCTAGCAAAGGGGTCAATTTTATTGGATAGGTTTACAAATCACTTCTTACTCCAACACATAGTGTGATACTTTCTGGGTTTAGGGATTACAAATCCCTATGAGAGGCTTGCCACAGAGGTTATTCCACAGAGGCTTGCCCTCTATTCTAATTTTTTGGAAAAGCTAAGAAAAGAGTCATTAACACAGCCTTCTCCTCCCTCCCTCCTCCCACAATTCAACCCTGCAGCCCTCAAATGACTGTCACTCCAAGGAGTCCACGGATGTCACCTTAGCTCAGAAGGACAATGGGATGTTGAACAGACATCATAATAACTGAGCAGAGGCAAGGGGAGGGGGAAACAGAACACTGCACTGGAGCATCTTTTTAATGCTAGACACATTAGGACTCACTCTTACAAAATCTTTGGCACATTCACATCTTTTCTGACTCAAGCAGTTCCCTTTATGCCATGGAGATTTCACATAGGAGCAAAAATGCAATCCATGGCCTCAACCGAACAGATGACCAAAGGCCTTAAAGTTCTAATTAATTACAACGTAGTGCAAAGATATGTTATGTTTTCTGTGCATACTCAGAAATGGCCAAGCACTGATTCATTGAGTAACCAAATTGTTCCATACCTTCATGTACAAATACACCTGCTGGTACATGCTCAGGTTAGATTCTGCCTCAGTACTAGCACTGTGCTGAGCAAATTAATTCTGTTTCCTCTGTACAGTGTGGTCCAACTGTCCCAAACCATAATAATCTAAAGTCACCTTCTGCCCCAAATACACGTGACCCGTGGACAGCCCCAGCAGCACCTGTTTCAGGGCAGAGGTCAGTGCCAATTAGCAAGAGAGAAGAGCTGGGATAGTCACACAGCCTGGGCAGGCACAGATGAGCTGGAAGGAGAGGATAAATAGAGGTTCCGATGTATTTTGCCATGCACAAAAAAACTAAGCCGTTTTAAAAGCTGCCTTTATAATTCACAAATTGTTGGCTCCATGCAGACAAAAACAATTCAAAAACTAATCAGTCATTCTCCATGTAGACAATAAATCTGAAGGTTGAGGCTGCTTTTCAAAGACGAGAGGGAGAAACTCACACAACCCAGTCGCAATACTGTAATTATGCTTGGCTCAGCTCTAACAAAGGGTTAATAAATTTTCAAGCTCAGAGAAAAAGACTAACAAGACATCCCGATGCTCCTGCTGTCATTGTCAGGGCAGCCCTTGGAGGAAATGTCCGTATCAATTCGGTTTATCAGATGGACAGCTGATCAACATTAAACAGACTTGCTCTGGGCAGATTGAGCCGAGCTACCTGTTATGAATAGCAATGAGAGCCCTCTGCTCCCCGCTGCCGCGCTCTGCCATTTCCGACTGCCGCAGATCCCAGGACATATGGGGATCCCTAGTGACGAGCACATAAAGCTGCAGCCAGCTCAGGCAACGGCTCATTTCCCCCAGCTGAAAGCAGGCATTAATATCCTGAGGAGACCAGGCCTGCCTCTGTGACCCCCAACTATTGAAGCAAAACAACGACTGTCCTATTTCTTCATTTAATAAGCTTTTAATGAAGGAAATCAAAATCCCCTCTTTGACTTCAGCATCGCTCTTCATGAAGAGGTTACACAAATACATCAGTGTCATGCTTTCCAAATGCTCAGGATCTGGATGTTTTCATTTCTTTTTCTATAATCCGTTTGTTCTTCAAATAGTATCTGCATTATTTTAGCTAATAAGAACCATATTAGGCAGATAATCTATGTCTAATTCTGATCTTACATGCTGTTCTTCCACTCTCTCTCCCTAGCAGACTAAAAATACAAGAATCAATGCTTTTGCAGAAATCGCAGGCAATGAATTTTTTAATGCTTTTAGTGATAATCTCTAGAATACCCAGGCACAATAACAAGTCCACAGTGCCACAGATACAGAAGGATCCTTGATGTGACTTTGTAAAGATCAGTGTTCAACAAATAAACAATGCTGTTATGAAGTTGCTGCTAAATGGGTGAAGAAATACTATACACAGCTTTCTCCATCTGGAATACAATTCAGTGATTAAATAATTTCATATTTGAAAGCAGCCAATCCCAACATACAAAAAAACCAATGTTTTAGCAATATTGGACTTAGAAACAGGGCAATGGGATGACAAACTCTGACTGCTCCATCCTGTTTTTGCTGCACAGCCCACAGTCACAAAAAAAGGAAGTGGCTGCCTCAAGAATGACCTGCACTTACCTTGGTACAAGGTAGTACTGAGAAAAGAGTAAACATTTCTAAACACACAAAGTTCCTAAATGGAAGTGTGCTAAGAATCAGGAAAGCTTTATCACCAAATGCTAACAGACTTCCATGCCTTTGACCTCTGAAGCAAGAACTCCCTGCAAACCACCACCAAAGTTCCTAATTTCAAGTTCTACTCTAAAAAGAAATAATAGGATTCTGTAAAACATATGACAAAAGTGACATAATAAATAGTACAGTTGTATTGAACTTGAGTTAGTTTACTTTTCTTTATCAGCTAACCATCAGAACTACACTGGGCTTCTCAAGGGATGACAGGTTATGCAAAGAAGTATATAATAATTAAAATGTCATTTTTAGGCATGATATTTCACAGAAATGGGCCAAAGACTTAAATTAGCCACTAAAAACCACATTTGAAAGATTTTGAAGCAACTACAATGAACAAAGATAATGAAACTGATAGACCAAAAATTCTTTAAGAACTCTTATCATTGAAGCTTTTAATTAAAGTGACTTAACAGTACACACCCAAGATTTGAACATTTTCTTTGTGACTGTCAATTCAGTAGTTTCCCTTCAATACAAAAAGGATTAATTTCAATGAAAAGCCTTACATTCAGGATTAAAAAAAAAATTAAAAATATCAGCATCCATTCCATTTCAGTGACAACTATAATAATCTTTATATACACATACCTATGGATTTGAAATAAAAAGAAATAGTGTCTTTAATGGAAAATTACATATGAAAAAGCATTAACTAAAGAATTAAAGTAATTATTTCAGGTACTGACTATGTATTTGGGCAGCACCTGGTATCTGATTTTACTTTTTTTGTGAACAGTGAACACAAAGAAAAGTTCCATGAAGACAAGAAGGTGCTTAAATTACATTCAAGTTGATCCTGTATGCTCTGGGCACTATCTAGTGCTGCATCAAGAGAGTTCATTTAGTTACACAGCAAAAAAGGGCAGTGATTTTTACAGTTCTGCTTCCCATTCACCTGTCAAAATCAATGTGATGGTTCATAAACCCATGATTAGAGGAACACTGCAATGAGTAACAAATAGCATCATAGTGATGGAAAATCTCATTCCCATCTTCTGTGTATAGTCTCTTTTATAAGAAATTAAATGGCAAAGAAGCAGATGTTTAAGCCAGTCAATATATATATGGTGGATGCTCTGGTTTCACTAACAGGAAAGATTTTGAGGAGCAGTAGATTTGAGGAGAACACCGAATATTCACTGCATTACCATGATTCATGTATCTGTTAACCAGCAGAAAACATCTACATGCTCCTATCCTTTAATAAGGCTAAAGACCAACACTTCTGTGCTTCCTTCTATCTTGGTTTCAAGACGAAGGAGTGTCTTCCACCTGAGGGACAAATCAAGTTGAAAGATATCAGGTCTATAAAGTTTGTTGAATATGCTGTTTAATTGCATTCCTAACAACCACTTTATTTTCAACTGGCTACATATCCAACCTTTTTCATCTCCTTCCCTTCCTAATACCACAAAGTTTTTGAAGTAAAATTTCTACTAATGCTCCTTCATGTTTTTTTTATTTACTTTTGAAAAGATCTTACATTTTCACTCAACATCCCCACCACTGATTATTGGTTAGGTTCTTTTCCGTAATTTGTCTTAGTAAGACCTTCCCTCAGCCCACTATGGGATTTGAAAACGTTTTCTGATTTTTAGTGGACAGACATTCACTTGAACTTGGCAAGCCAGTTTTCCTAAGCATTGTAGGTGGTTGGCAGTGGAGAGTGAGAAGCCTGACTTGAAGTCAGGGTCCTGTTCTCTTACTTAGTTCAGGAATTTTGAAGAAGGGTTTTCACAGGTTAGCTTCACTACCACAGAACAACCAATTCCCAATTTGTACTCCAGCCAGCAACATGCAAGTGAACCAACTTGTATCAGTTTCCAACTGGTGCCACTAATGTGCTCGCATGGCCACCACTGTGTCACCACAGCAGAGCCAGGAGCCCTCCAGTCTGGGAGCCTGCTACCAGTACCAGATGGCAAGAATCCACATTTGCACCATCATCCCTAACAAAACGAAGCTCTAGCTGCTGAACTTGTGTCTGGCTCGCTCCTATAATCAGCATCAGTGGCGAAAGAACACGGATCACAACCTATAGCACATTTTCTTTGCATTGGATGGCCTTATCACAGCACACTTTAAGTCACATGGCCTAAAAGAAAAACAATCCTAGCCTGGAAACACACCATCAATTATGTAAAATAGGTGAGAGAATCTAGACAAAGACGTGGTAAGGATCACTACCTCAAGCTTTTTCCTTTTTAAAAGGAAAAAGTGTTAATCTGAAAAGCCAGGAGGAAAATACCACCAGAATCACTAAGTCAAACTGATGTTTTCCAGTTTCCAGAGGCAGGCACGCAGGAATACAGAAGGGAATATCAAGAGGAAATCTGCTTAGTAGGAAGCATCTAGTGACTGCAATATCCAGAAACCAGTGACAATGCAGCTGTGTGACCAATGAGAAGCAGGCAGGCTGGCTTGACATGGAAAGAATCCAGATACACTTGCTGTACAGACAAATCTTGTCATGTTGAGACTTCATTAGCAAGAAGAATACAAAGGACATTTTGCAAGGGACAGGTATTAAAAGAACAGTGATATGGGGTGGCAGGCCTAGGTATGTTTTTTTAATCCCCATAAACTGGGATATGTGAAACTTAAATAGCTTTGATCTTATTTCAGTTATTACAGATTTCATAAGCACTAGAACTGTTAAAAAGGGAGGTATCAATTATTTTTCCTGTTCTCAGAGATCCTTCCTACACTCCTAGAGAAGAAACAGACTCAAGACATGAGCCAGTACTTATGTAAATATTGGTTAAAAAAACTAGCTTTTCAGCTTAAGTTTTATGGCTTTTTTATTTTTTAAAAGAAGTATGGCTAGCTTAACCTAACTGATCAAAACAAAGGAAAAAAACATGAGTACTCACCTAAAGATAGAAAGAAAAAATTAGTATGTTATCTGGGAAAAGACTTCTTGGATTACTTGAACACTGATGCCAAAAAATAAAATTTAGAGATACTAATTTATAAGCATATTGTCAAATTTATAAAATCATGTGTATAGTCTCCTTTATAAGAAATTTTAAACAATATAATCACATTTTAAAATCACTGGTTATCCCTATAGGAAGGTTCACATTTCCAAAATGAAGTAAAGCTGTCAAATGCAATATTGTGTTTTTATACGGCAATTATCAAGATTTAAACTTCTAATAAAAGGCAGGCTGAAATTCCAGTTGGTACCTGCTACAGACTACATGCACAGCTACGTAGACTATATTAAGTACTTCATCAAGCAATAGCATGAGCTAAGATGCTTACTTCTTCAAAGACCTACTTCTCTCATTTAGTAAATAATGATGCAGATATTCAGTCTTGAATATGCTCATGCAATAATGTACATTGGCAATACCTGGGTATATTGACAATGTATTGACACCAGGTTGAATTTCTAAAAGGAATTTTGCTAGCTCAAGAAATGTTGCATTTAACCTGAATTCTCTATATGAAAGATTCTATTTTCTACAAAGACCTCATATCTGAAAAATTTAGGTACAAGTGAACGTGAGTTCAATACGTTTGTTATATGAAAACAATATAATCCAAACCAGTATACAAACATTCTTTATAAATACAACAGATAATATTCATAGGCATGTATTATACATGAACAATATTGTCAATGATAAAATAAGCTGAATCAGTTGGATAAATTAAAAAGAAAAATGTGAACACTTTTTAGAAACTTCTCATGAATATTTTGCTATGTGACCAAAAAGCCACAAATCTCCAATAAAAAAGACTAAGCTGATTAAACGAAAAGCAAAAAAATCTGTGGTTTGGACAGCTATAATTCCTTCCCTATCTAGCTTAAACAAACTAAAAAACCTCATAGGAACAAATACAAACCAGAGAAACTAGGCAAGGAAGGAAATTGGTAAAGGACTGAATGAGAAAATGCAGAGATGGACATGGAGCCCAGCGATTTAAAGGCAATTTAAAATAGATATACTAAAAAAACTCTCAAAACCAAGAACAACTTTTAAGAACTGCATTGGTCCATTATGTAAGGTTAGGCATAAAGGCAAGGCACTGTAGAAAGCCTGTTATATTTTAGGCAACATATTTACACAAGCAGGTGTTTATATCTCTTAGCTCAGAAGTGAATATTGGTCATAAACAGCAGCAGTGGGTAAGATTTTACAGTTAGGAGGTCCAGAGAACTTACACTCAGGAGAGGAGGGAAGAGAAAAAGAATAACACAGTTAATAAACAGCAAAGAGTTCTCACTTGTAATTTCAGTCAAGAAGAGTTTGAGAAAGTATGACTCTTCTCAACATTTTTGTCCTAACAATCAAAGCAAAGAAAACAGATGAAGTGAGGAATAGAAGTTATTTTATGCATGGAGAAGGCTGATACTGAATCAGTGGATTTGGTCACAGATATTTAAAGAAAGCTTAAGCATCTATACAACAGAAATCAAATTCAACAGAATATGCTGGTTATCAAGCAAACATAAAATAAGATCCAGTAGTCTGAACCTAAGGAAATCCAAAAAGAAAAAAGGGAAGGCAAATTATGAAATCTCTCATAAAGAGCAACAATGCACTCTCCATCAACAGTGCCACTTAAGGTAACACCTGATGAACACCCTTTGCGCAAATATTAAAATTTATTAAAGTTGGGGAAATCCTGTGTTTTGTTAGGCAGCCAATATGACTACAAGAATGATATCTCTTAGTTATTCATATATGAATGAACAGTAAATGCAAGGAAAGGAAACTTTTCAGATAATAAACAGAAGATGAGTAGATTTAGCAGCATCTGTTGGTCCTTCTATCTGAAAACTTACCATCGACCAGAAAGTCATTTTCCTGTAAGGAGATATAAATACTTTCAGCCCTGACATTTACAAATGCATTTATTTCAACCACCTTCTTCAGGAGAAACACCAAAACCAGAGCCATTTGGCCCCTTAGAGTTACCTCCCATTCCTAGTGCAGGAGCACATAAAGCCACCATCAGCAGGGAACCCGTTCTATTATGACAGGTATATTAATTCTGTCTTACAGTGCAAAGAAAATAAATATTTCAAAACGTATTTGAAGCAAGTTCTGCAAGAGGAAACAACCTACATTCAAGATTCATGTCTGTCTTTGCATATTTAGGTATCCACACCGGTAATGCAGTTCTAACCTGGGAATACATACAAATATTCCCACTAAGAAGAGGAGATAAAGAAAAACAGAGACCTTCTACAAAATTATTTTATGGATATAAGGGTGTGTATTTTACATAAGTATACATATTTTATTTAATTACAGTTTTCCATATAACCATTAGGAGATTCTAGCCATGCAAGTCACATTTATTAAAGGCAGCATGTCAAATAAGAGTTGACAATTACAGGCTATATCAATACACATTATGCCAGATGGTAATGAGCCGTACACAGAGGGCCAGCCATCCAAAATAATCACACCATTTTCCACAGAAATGTTGAAGAGGTTATGGTTTATTACACAGTGCTCATTAGATATACAGTGGCAGCATTAGCAATTTTTCCTTCATTTGTGTCTCATTTAAGACTCTGCCCCCACAAGCCCATTCAAATTAGTACACAAGGTTAAAATCATTACGGTCAGTGGGAAAAGAAGAATAAGTTTTATTTTTATTTTACCGTAATGGTAGATCAAAGGTCCCTAGAATTTATTATTCTTTCAAGTATTATCTAACACAGGATACTAAAAGGAATCAAATTCACTGTAATTTGCTGTGAAGAAAGATAGCCAATTTTAAATGGGTAAACTTGGTATTTCTAAATTAATAACTCTAAGTGAGAACAACAGTTAGGTTGGGACACAAAGTAACAAAAGTCAGAAAATTAAAAAGTTGAAACTGAACATTCAGCCCTGGCTTTGAACTTTCTCATCTGCTTTTCAATCTGCTGCTTTAACAGCACAGAAATATTTAAGTGTCCAAAAGGCAACTGATGCTTTACAGGATGAGTTTACAGCAGGTGGAAAAAACAGTTGTTTCAAATAACTAGTGTAATCTCTGAGAAAACACCTATAAAATGATTAAAAGTACCCTTCCAGTCAGCTGCATATGTTGATTTCCAGTTAGAAAATTACTGTTTGAGGCATTTATTTTCCTGCCTTTTTGTGTTTATAGATGGTATGGGGGTGAAAAGATGTAATGAGGCAAAAGCAAATATTTGTCAGCATAAGCAAGGATATGTTTATTACTTAGAAACATGCCAGTGTCCCCCAAACTCCAAGTGACAGCCAGCATTTGGAAGTCATAAAACTGTGAAAGAGGAAGAACTCAGGTACTGGATGTGCCACCTGACAACCTGACTGCAGAGAATTGTCTTTCCAGTCCAAGATCTCTTTTGAAGCATGCAGTGCATCACTCAAATCTGGGTCTCCCATCAGGCAGCCACCCAGCTCTCAAGGCCAGGGCATCCTCACACCTCCTTCCTTAGCCACTCCTGCTGAGTTACTCTGCCATTACACAAAACCTTGAATTATTCATTCAGCCAGATGGCAAAAGAGTGAAAGAAGTCAGTATGCAGGAGATTATGGGAGAGAAAGGTGGGACACCTGGACTCCAGATCCTACTTTGCTAAGTTACTGGGAGGGAAACATTACAAACTCAGGTATTCATGACCTATATGTCCCATATATCCCTGTGTTTAGAGAAATTTTCTGTAAATTCAGACAGAGGAATACTTTTGAATCCTTTCAAATTCTCGAGAAAGCCAAACCTGGACTTCTTGCATCCTCAGTGAATGCATAGCCAGTGGCTAAAGAACACAAACCAATGTTAACAGCACATCTCCAGTCTGACAAAATTTCCTGGTTAAACTGACCAACAAATTTTATCTGTGTTTTGAAATAATTTGAAAGACAAAAAGCAAGTTTTACTTAATAGAGTCTTAAAAAATATTTACAAAATTAAAAAGAATTCCATTAATTCCAGGCAATGCCAGTCTTATAACAACTGAACAGGTACTCTGGTAAAAATACTGTTTACTACATTTAGTTAACAACAATATTTTGCAAAAAGGTCATCCTACCTGCCCTTTGTACAACTCATTTTATTACTGACAAAACCACTTACCCTAACAAGGTGGCGCTTTTGCAGGCAGACACCAGCAAATATGAAGAAAATATGAAACCTGTGCAACGTGAAACAAATGCAAGCCCTGCTTCATTATACGACCCAAAGAGCACCAGGCTAATTTAAAGGTCTAAACAGAACACAGCAAACATGATACAGAAATTTTAGAGAGTTATTTCCATGCTAAGTTTCCAGACAATTCAGACTAAGTTTAAATTCTGCAATGTTAATTCAAAAATGAACACCAGCAGCCAACTCCAAAAAAACTGCTCACAAGAAAGCCTACCTCTGTGCAATTGCAACTGGTTTAGAAACAACAAAACAACTGCTGTTTTCTTAAAGCAAATGTATTATATTTCTAATAGTCAAAGACAAAAATAAGACATTTTAAACTGATGGGCTGAAAAAGAGCAAGCCAAGAGAGGAGTTCACAATGGAAGTTAGCATGAAAGCGTTCCTTCTGGCTTCCTGAAGTGAGCAAGTTTTAGGTACTGTGAACTAGAGTCAAAACATGGCAAGACAGAAGGTGATCCAAAGCTTTGGCAGCAGCTGCTGTAGCATGGCTTTGGGAAAATGTGATGGTAGGATACATAATGCAAAGAGAGACAGTAAGACTCTATGTTGACCAAACCCTCAAAAGATGAAGTATGAACCAAAGGATTCATTTGTAGACTGGATGACCTTGCTATCACCACAGCAGAAATCAAAAGGAAAATGATGATAGAGAAAATCACATATTCTGTTATGGAAATGACCAACATTCCTTCCCATATAATGGCAGCATGTGTCAGCCAGACTGCTTATGGGCATGACCCAGGGTGCCCATCCATCCAGGATTACCCATATTTGCTCTATAGCCCCTCAACAACGTGCATCCTCCAATTACATCTCATGCATCTATTCCATAAGAAATTTCACATCATGGTTTAAAAACAGTTTTGACTAGTCCGTGGTTTATTTAGTCAAAATATTTAAATGGTTGCACTAAAACCAGCTAAAAAGATATGAAGGGAAATAAAAGGTCTCGCAGGTAAATGCAAGAAACAGGCTACTAACAATTAATTTTATGAACATACTTTTTCCTACATTTTATTAGCTGCTCCTCAGCCCTGCAGGACTGAAATACGTCTATAATTTTATTTGCAATGACTATGGGAGACAGTTTGAACCACTATTAACAGAAATTCCCATTCCTGTGCACTCTCAGCTATTCTGAGACCACCAGCTTGACTTATTACTTCCAGTTTTTCTCTGAAATCTCTCTGAAGAGTTTGTCTGTAATTGTATTCAATGTAGCTGAAAGATAAGGTGCACTAACCTTGACATTAAATCTCTAGTACTAATGACACCTGAAATACATGGAACCTTTTTATGTGAGAGCAAAAAGAAGGTAACCTTTTTATGCCATGAAGAATGAACACTTGATAAATGAGCAGTCCTGTTAAGAGAATAGATTGTTCATGTCTAACCGCACAAGAAAAAGGCATTAAAAAATAAAATGTGAATCACCAGAATACAGTGTACCAGATAGGGTTGAGCTTCATTTTATAACTATATATATATATGTACAGTTATATATATAATATCATGCTTATATATCAATTACTGTGTGTTCTGAAATACCCATAAATATCCAAGACACAGAGGGGACAAAAAAATGCAAAATACTGGTTGCACAACCACAGATAGCTCATACTATGAAGTAAACCTGTCATATTCTGAACAGCTGTAACTACATTTCTGTTAGTCAGCAATTAAAAGAATGGTTATCACAGGTGCTCTTCTCTCCCCTCCTGAACCTTCAATGTTCAGAATTGGATAGGGACATTAATACCATACATTAAAATGGATTTTTGTAGGAATACTTTTGCTTTTCACAAAGCAGAAGTATGCAGCAGATGGGGATTGCCTGCCATGTACAAGGAAAGAGACTAATAGCTAAAGGGAGACAGCAGACTTCTCAGAGACCTTGCTCCTTACACCAGGTGTGTTGACAGAATTGCCAGCAGGGAAAGGATAATAAACCTTTTGGAGCAAGGCAACGACTGCTGCTTCTGGGACCATACCAGCATAGTAACAAGCATTTGGTGCTGTTGAGGTCTGCAAAGTTTTGTCATTATTATTCGTATATACTTTATGCAAATGGCATACGGTGTGATATTGAGAAAAATGTGTCCTTTGATTAAAAAAACCTACTTACTATTATACCATTGGAACAATTTCCATCAATTTTTACCTTCTTAATATATAAGGTATCTGAAAAGTTCATGCTTCCATTCTTTCATCCCAGAATGATTCAATCTACACATTTTAAGAAGGGATAAAATGACATCAACTAATTCAAGCAACATTAACCCCAAGCAAGTGATGATAGAGAGACAGCTTTATGCTAACAAGACACCTTCAAGAACAAACTTTATTTTTGCAGAAATCTACCAGAGTCCACAAAACAGGATCCTTTTCTGACTGCAGGTAATACTGGAGCTTTGCTAAAATTTAATTTGCCTACTGGAACAGCTATGAATGTAGCTGAAGTTTTTGCACTGGTTTTGTTGCATGGATATCAAAAACCAGAATGAAATTTCAGCTATAAGAGACTGAAGCAAGCCTTCCATGCAACAGTGCCTAGGTGAAACATAGCAATTATGAGAAAGAAATCAGAAATACTATACAGTATAAAACAGAACTTGTTTATTTTTCTTCCCTTTCTGGCAATAATATTGCCTGCATCTTCTCTTTCACAAAAATGTACACAAATTTGGCCAAGTCTTTGGAAAAATTAAAAACTACAACTCCAAATACTTAAATGGACTTCAGAAACCAGGCAACAAGCTCATGAAATCCCACATGTACCAAACATGCTCCATAATTATGATGGCACTGCTGATCATAAGTTTTCAGTTGCTGCAAACCCTATAAAAACCCCATCATCTGATTTCTCTTTTGACTGCATAAGCACCTTCTCAAATACAACACAGTGAAAATACCATATTGCATTCATATTCTTGAAATATTTATCCCTAGTTCTCCAAGTCCTTATTTCTCTACTCAAATCATCAATCACTCTTACCTACATACTCATATACCCACCTTTATACTGGAATATATTAAAAATAAACAAGTTTTGTTGTCCAGGAACACAGTACCCTGTCTACACTGCCAGCATATTATTGCTGCCTTTCTTTTTTATTATTGTTTGCTCTAGAAGCATCTCAGAGCCATCAATTGCATACGAAAATCTACTAAAGGTTAAAGGCCAGATACCAATGAAGCCACAAGAAATATTCATTTACTTAATGTGATTAAGGTCCAGAACATGTCATTATTTCAAGTGGAAGAGAAAGAACATTGCATAATCTTTATAGAGTCTCATATTTTCATATACATATACTCATGGAGTTCTCAACTCCACTCCAGCAGATAAAAAATGTTGTAATATCTTCACTTACATTATATCAGAGTACTGACTGAATCATACTAAGAAAATAAATTAATTGGTGCTGTATGCCCTTTAATACTTAACTTCATATTGCTACAATTTTCCAAGAATTGCAGAAATTTGCATTGGAACTGGATAACTGCACTGTAAAATTTGTCATGGAAGATGTTAATAGGACAGAAAGAGGATAGATGGTACTTCAGCAAGTAGAAAAGCAAGGGAAGTATTTTGGGAGTGTAGGACAAATAAATTATATAGATATAGTTATTTAAGAACTTGAGGTTAAGCAATTGGTCACATTGATGCCATAGTTCTGATGGATAAGCAGTCCCCAAAGCTGTTGTGTGCCTTCATCACAGCACTGGATTGTACTTAGGTGATGGTTGGATATTTCTCTTCACACATGCTATTATTTTTTTCGTAAAGGAAATGTTCAAGTTCTCAAGTAAGAAAAGTGTTGCAAGGGAAAGGTTTTACAGCAAAAACAGTTCTAGTGAAGAGCTCTGGTATGTGGCCATGCCATGTCCCAGGAAGGCTGTGCCAGACCTTGTTACCCACAGGTCACCCAGCTTTTCTTTGAAAAGCTCCCACTGGGGTGAAAGCAGGGCTCTTTTGCTCCCACAGCTGCTCCTGACCCACTGCAGAATTCCACCATTGCTGCTCTGGTTTTGTATGCTATGCTGCACATCATGGCAGTCCATTTCTCACTTCACAAGCAGTGGGAGGAAGAAGCTCCAAGAAAAGGGAGGGCTAGACAGACAGACAGACAGAGGCTACATTACAATTTCTCCAAGGTAAGATATCCCTACCATGCTTTCTCTGATACTGAAAATTACTTCCTTTTTAAAATGGAAACCAAACACACTTTGTGTTGTACATGCTGAGTTTACCTTGCTCAGCTATCTAGTGCTATAAAGACTTATTTTGAACAAGATTTGAGCCCATATCTCTGAACAGCCTTTGATCAGCTCTAATGCAGTGCCTTTTTATTTATTCTAAAATGTAAGGAGAAGACCTTTTCTTATTCAACATATAATTGCTGTATTTGCACATGTTAAGTATGCTGAAAACAATAAAAGTTAATGAAGAAAAGTACTGGTAGTAATGAATTAGTAATATTGTTAGATTTGTATTTGGAGTTGATTTTTATTGTTGTGGATGGAAGATGATCAATAGGAATATGTAATCAAGTTGTATGTGTTTTTCATCTCCTGAGACTCATCTTGTAAATGAGATGATGAATCTCACAGGATTTATCCTGGAGAGAAAAAACTAAATAGAATAATTTAGAATAACTGCTTGGATTTCCTCTCACTAAAAGCTATGGGAAAGCTACCAAGGACTGGGAGACAAAATTATATATTTTTTAAAGATCATAAAAGACATCACTGCTCATATTTTGACATACTTTTCCCATTATCTTTCAAACAATTTTGTCAAGAGCATTGTACTTCTTAATGTACTTAGATATTGAATATTTTAGGCCCAGGCATTTTCTCTACCAGTTAATTAGCTAAGCTTCCAAAGTACTTGCTAGTTGGGATACTGTACCTTTGCTGAAAGCCAGCCTTTCAGAAGAGAGAAATAAGAACAGTAAGTCCCAAAGGAAATCATTTTTATGATAAAGAGTCCTAATGTGCCCCAGTAAAGGTGAGGATTGATTGTTATGGCCTATTGTTACTATAATTAGAAGTCAAACACCAATTAGCAGTTCCATTAATAAGATGAATCTCTGCAATATCTGCAGCTGAGACCCAGGGCTTGTGAGCAATAAGCCAGTGTGAATTTAAAGTGCAACAGCTACACTACACTAAAACTCCCAGGCTGAATATTTACATCACACAAAAGATCACACCTCTGCTTTCTTTGAGCTTTGAGTTCCTACATACACTATTGGTCTTACTACATTTTTCTTATTTATTAGTTTTTATTTTGTTTCAACATGGTTTACCACAATTTAGCAGTCATTGATGGGGATAGGTGCAATGGAACATGAGGTCTTCCAAACCTTAGTTCATAGCCAGTCCTACATTGCAACAGGTCAAGGTAAATTTAATTTAGTTTCCATTACTAGTAAACCCAGAAAAGTAGTAATGGAAAACCCCCCCAACTTCTTACAAATATTGTAGTACGCCTCACATGATAGAAGTCCATTGTAGAGTTTGGAGTCTTTTTTTTTACTTGAAAATAAGAAGGTAAGAAACAGTTAAATCCAATCTCTGAAGTTAACACCCTATGCAATTCAGGGTACAGAAATTGAAAGAAGGGCAAGATCTGAAATGAGGTGAAGAGTCACACATTTGTGCTCTTTGTATTTTTGTAGGTACCCAAATCATAATTTGTATGGTCTTGTTCTAGTTTTATTTCATTTTTACCTTACAATAACTCTCAAAGAAAATTTGTCCACAGATATACCTACACCATGCAAGGTAAAAAGAAGGCTTTTGCAAAATTTAAAAGCAAACAGGTCAAAGCAACCTCAAAGCATCATTTACACTCTAACAATACAATAAACCTCACCACCTTCACCAAAATTTACTCATATTTCCCACGGCTAATCAGCCAGGAGGCTTTGTAATGGATCTGCATTTTCCTTTCTTTCTTTTAAAGGCGGTCTATGTAATTTCTTTCCATAGATTCCATAGATAATCAAATACAGATTAATGTGGAGACACATTCCAGTTGGAAAGCATTTAAACAACCATTTAAAATTACAAATATCTTTAAACTTGTCTACAGTAGAAAGAATCAGCTGACAAAACTTCATTGGTGAGCTGAGCAAGTGAAGACACAGCTTACACAGTAAAAGACCTGTTTTGCCAGAGAGCATTCACCTGTTCCCAAAGCAGAAGTCAGTCCTTTGCTACTGTAGTCATCTACTCTGACTGGAGATGTGACAGTCACCTGAGCATTAGCATCTCTCAGCTGTTTGGCTGCACTCACAAGAACAGGACAGAAGCTACATGCCAATAACTAGAGCTCTCAGGGAATGGAGAGCCAAAGGTGCATTGTCCTCATATAGTGCCAAAGGTGCATTGTCATGCAGTATTTATTCTGGTTTTTACTGAACATGGAACACTTTTTAAATTTTCTCAATTTCCAGAGAAGGTGTTCTCACACCTCATATGCTGTTATGCTAAATACATAAAACAGGGTATTGCCATTTCAGATCCTTCTCATCCATAAAATCCCAGTGCTACAGCAGTCCAGGCCACAGGTGTAAGTGAAGTCAACCAACCAATGTTCATTAGTGCATATTTTTATGGACTGCAGGTATCAAAAGCATACTATAATCAGCCTATTACCTCTGAGCTTTTGACTACACTAGTCCATATTTATCTTTGCAGACTGAAGTCGTCCAAGGATCATCATTCACATAAGCTTGGATTCCCTGGAAGCAGCCTGAGTTCTCCTCATGCATACAGCAATTAAAGACTGCTCTAACAAGCACAGCATCACCTCTGTTATGGCTGCCATGGCAAGGGTTTTGGAGAAGAACAGATAGAGCTGCAGATGGTGAGCTGTCACCTCTGAGAAATGGAAGAGATTCCTAGTGTCCCCATTAATACACAGCAAGTCGTCCCTAATACACAGTGGCATATCCCTTTATGCTTGTGTTCTTTAAGTTGGCACATTTCTAATTCTGAAAATCCTGGGATGGAAAGTTCTTTGGATACTTCAGCTGTCAAATGACCATAAAGACATCTAACAGGCTAAATTATGCCAACATAAGCATAGCCTCTTGTGAGCTCCATAGCCATGAATGCACACCAATGACAGCATTAGATACAGAGCTGAGGCTACAGGCCAGGGGTAGAATGCTCACTCATCTGTTTAAAACACATCTTGATCATCACCTTGTGAAGAAGAAGCTGTTCTTGAAAGACCTGACCTTCAAGAAGAAAGCTAGATGAGTCTGACCTCATTGCTGACTCTGCTTTCAGAAGGAGGTGGGTCTACAGACCTACTGATATCCCTTCTAACTTGAATTATCCTGTGAACCTAGATGTGCTATCAGCATCATCTGGCTAACCTTAAAGGAGGTTAATGGAAGGTCAAACTTTCTTTGAAGATGGCTCTTTGGAATACAGGGAAAGGAAATTAAGGAAAAACCTTGTTTTCATATCTAGCAAGAAGCTGGGAGAAAGCTAGACAGAACTGCAAAGGAACAGAGCAGTATGTTCTCTGTCCTTACAGCCCTTAGAAAGACACCTATCCCTTCTGACTTCTTTACACTCCAACATTCAGAGAAAAGGAAACCTAAGGGTAAATGAATCCTCTGGTTAAGATCTGGATTTAAGTGTTTCTTACAGTGAGTTAGAGCAAGATGACTGTGATAAGGCCACGATGACAAAGAACATGTGAAATCACTCTGTGACCCGTGTGTGTGTGCCTCCCAAAAATGGGACTTAGTACTGGAACATGGCAAGCAAAAGACCAACCACCATAACAAGGAGTTGGCATCTGCTGCCAACTTACTCTTAAACTGGGCTTTTATTGGCAGCAGCATCAATGCTGGGTCCAAAATAATTACTAAAACACTAAGGATAAGGAATCTATGTTTATGAGTCCTGTCACTACAGTATTGCCACCATGCTTCCAAGCAGCAGGAAGAATTCTGATTCAGAGACAAGTTTATCCAGTGAGTACCTTCTTCTAGTAAAGCACGTTCACCTTGCAAAGTGATGAATTCCTGGAGCTGTAAAGGTCAGCTGCATCATCCTGAAAAAGAAAGTGCAAGGACAGAGCACAGTATCGGTAGTCCAAACCCAGCAATCTGCTGGATTTACCAGGTTTTAGTACAGAACTGGAATAGTACTTTCTATATTCCAATTTCATTATTCCATATTGATTAAAAGGTTTTGCTTGTCAATGACCATAGGATCCAGCAGTGTGAATGTACAGGCAGATTTGACTGGAAAAAGGATTGTTTTAAACCTCTGACAAGCATCCAAGGAAATCTGCAGAGCTGACTCAATGGATGTCAATACTAGAGGGTATTTTTAAAATTGGCACTAATAGGGAAAAAAAAAAAAAAAACACGAAAAAAAACCACCAGAAGGAAAAAGGCAAAACAGAGAGAAGAAAATAACTTGCTGTGTTAGAGCCAAGGATACTGAGGGCTGAAGAGATGGCCCAAGTTTGTTCTTCGGTGTCACTTGCATTTTAAGCTGCAATACAGAGGCTATGTCAGGCATTCATTACTCAATATAAAGCCAAGGAGATCCCTCAGTCCCCAGGCAGCAATCTGGCAGTGCCAGATGTGAACAGAAAAAGATACCCCTTTGGGTACTTTGAGAGAGGACCCAAGCCAGTCTTGGTATCTTCAACTGTGAAAATGTAGCTCCACCATGAAGCATAAAGCTGTCAGTGTTCAGAAACCACATGATGCTGGAGTTTCAATTACAAACCTCACTTCCAGCAGCAAAGTACAATAACAGAAAGCTGCATATTTCACTATCCAAGTGAGTTTTGCTCTGAGAGAATGCAATGCAGTGTCAGACTGTAGTATAATCACCAGTTAGGAAATGGATCTCAAAGCCCTTATGAAGTTCTAGCCTCCTGTGTCACATCTGAGGTACTCCCTGATATTATTAGCATGATAAATTATCGTTAATTTGATTCTGCCTAAACCCAAATGTGAGTTCTGCTTTCTCTTTAGCACAGGAGTAAGGAGTTTCAAGGGAATATGGGATGCATGCTTTGCTTGAGTGCAGGCAATGACATCAACTCTTACATGATACTATTTGCATACTCTGTAGTGAGCACTACAATTGATCCTTATATTTGCAATGCTTCTGTAGCCAAGGAAATATTTTCTTTAATGCTAAGAGACCAGCAGAAAGTTTTAACTTAGGAAATCTGTCCAGCAGCTGAAATTGAGCTGTTTATCACGCTGCTACTTCTCTTCATCCTCTTTTGGGATCACTGGTGCTGAGCTGGAAGTAAAGCCAGGCTTTTTTCCCCGCCAATAGGAATAAAGTCAGGTTGCTGCCAACACGACAGGGAGGTGGCTGTACAGCGTAAAGCATGCCAGGCAGGCTTTTATAACACTTCCTCCCTTATCTTCAGCATGGCTCATAAGGCAACCAGCAGTTACTATGATAGCCTAGCACACAATGACCCCCACGGCCCCAGATTAACGCAGGCAGATCACAACTCTTGCAAATTATGAAGTGCTAAAGCTGAAGGCAATGCTGGCCAGAGGCAGCAGCATTTAACAACACTAGCCCTGCTCCTGTAACTACCTAAATTGTAATCTCCATTATTCTGGAAAAGATTGTTCTCTGGTAGCAGGCATTGGTTTTGTTCCATTGTGTACCAGTGAAAAGCAGATGCCAGCTAGGAAGCTAGATTGTCTATTTTTATACATTTGACATATCTAGAATTGACATATGTCAATATGAATTGACATATCTAGAGAACAAGAGAAAAGGATAATTTTTTTCTATTCCAAATTCAGCTCTCAGTACCTTTCTGTTTTAATTTTAATTTTTGTATTCCTTTATTGCGATTTAAGAATATGAAATAATGAGAAGAGGTTATGCAGAACATGCCAAATTCCAGGATGAAAAAGATCACCACGGTTTTTTGTGTTTTTTTTAAGTTAAACAGTCATCACAGTGTTGTATCTTCCTGGTCACAGATTTTACATTTAGCGTAGTACCAGTTACAGAGGACTGATGTAACCAGGCTATCTACTGCAGGACTGAATATTTAAGTACAGCACAAGAACTGGTTCCAACACAAACACTGGGAAAAGAAAGACTGGGCTGGTGCAGTTGCTGACAAGTACTGGAACAACTTAGCTCATGCTCAGATTTCAGAAATGCAATTAATTAATCACTACTAAGTATCCTAAAATCAAGTGAGCCATATCCCAGCTAATAGTCCACAATATAATGTTCACAGCACGTAAGGATCAGGCAGTGAAGATGCTCATTACAGTGCCAGAAATAATATTTCCAGCAAAACATTTTATATAAAGATGAAGTAATTATATGGCATGGCAACAAAAAGAACTGTATAGATTACAGCTGAGCTGAAAATCTGTAAGAATCTATTTCCAAAAAATACTACCCAAAGCTGGAGACATGTAAGCAATAAAGGATAAAGCATATTTCTTCACTTCATAACACTGAGGGATATACTTTGCCTTTGATATATATGTCCAATACACACAAACCATATATAATTACATTGCAACCAAGCAGACAAAAATGCACTAATGGAAAACAATATCCTTTTGTTCGTCTTCAGGAGAGGGCAGTTTGTAAAACACTACTTGTAATACACGTTAAAAATATCACAAAACCCCTTTAAGATCCCAACTTTAAAAACTGTCTGTTCTCTTAGCTATACACAATGGAGAAATGGAAATCAGAAATTAGACTCACATTTAAATAAGTGTAGTTGGAAAAGTACCTTAAATAAAGAAAGAACTCCAAAGCCAAAGCCCACAGCTACTTCAGTAGAGGGCAAGAACTGACCATTATGGCACAAAATTAAACAATGCAGTGGCATATTTGCTCGTATTTACACCATGCTGCAGGACTTGGAGTGTCACTGAAAATCCATTAAAATTAACAACTCTGCAGTCATCACTTTTGCAGACAGTAATGAACCTTAAGTGAACCTGTGTGGGCGTATTCAAAACTGCTTTGTTTTTGGCGCACCTCTGTAACTCTGAACTAGATATTATAATGGCTATTGACTTGCTCAAACTTAGATTATTGGGCTAGATTTTCAGCTGGTTGAACTGGCATCATTCCAATGATGTCCATTTACACCAAATGGCTCATTATTAATTCAAGGTCTTATTTGCTCCTTAATGAATACTTCCACTAGTCACCTTCCCAACGGAAGCTTTAAATGCTCAAACTTTACCTCCATGGTCAGAATCATCATACTCAAGAACTTAGCTATCAAAAAAATAATGCTTTTTCTCTCCTTTTATGAGGCATACTTAAGGTAAACTTTTTAAATCATTTACAAAACAAACTAAAATACCTCCTGTGCCATAATTAACTAACTAGAATTATGCTTTCATACAGTGCCATTTGCATATAAATATAAAAATTTTACAACCCTAAGGGGACATTACAGATGAAACAAAATAAGAATGGAATTAAACAGCTAAAGAGACAACACGGCTTGCCATAACAAGCCTGCTTTACAGCCTTGTCTTTTTTCTTACTTATTGTTATTTCTGCCTGTACTAATTTATATACTTTTTCCTTCTCTGCTATTTTAAGATACTACATAGACTTTAAAAATTTTATTTATTTGGTCTTTCCAATTCTAAGATACTACCTCTGCATTTTGAAACAAATCAGAATGTAAACATGTCACTAAGCTTGTGAATTTTCATATAGTATATTACAGAGGTCAGAAACAATTAAAAAATACAACAGCCTTGTTTCCTCAATCAAGCAACATACAGTTTTTCAAAAAGGATTTTAAAAATTTCAAATTTTACAATTTTTCAACAGATCTTATTACTTCAATGGAATAGTTCACTATCAAATACACAAAGGAGAGCAACCACTGATTTTCACTACTGTTGACACTAAAACAAAAATTTAAAAAATTTACTTTAAAAGCTTAAGAAATATTTAGGAACTCAATGAAGCTGAAATAGCTCAGTAAGAGCCTAAGGAACCATAATGATAGGCTCAGTAAATCTGCTGTGACATGTGGGAGGTAAAAACTTTATTCTACACTGCTGCTGCATGGGAAAACACCCTTCAAACAGGCTATACAAAAACTTCTGTGCTCAGTGAGACCAATTGGTGTCCCACAAGACTAGCATCTCACTCTGAAATTTCTAGTAATAAAGTGTACCCAAATAACACTAGAGGAAATCAAAATGAAAATACTCTATTTAAAGGTATTTTCTAGCATTGCAGGTTTTTTTATTCTGAGTACCTCTTAATGTAAACTTTCAACTATCTTGACCAAATGTTTTCAATTTGGTTGTGCCCAAACCCCCCAATTAAGATACAATAAGAATTATACAAAGAATAGGAAACTGTTTTCAGTGTGGAAAGCTTTTAATAAACCTGAGGAACAAAGCTTTGTGATTAGTTAAGTACTGATTTTCCTTAACAGGTGAACAGGCCACTTTGGATGCTTTGATACCACCAAGAAACTGCCCATCAAATATACCTTAGCATATCAGACCACATACCTGGAATAAATTCCACTGACCATGTCGTGCTGGAAAGAGAGTTCTGCTGTGCTGGGTCCAGCAGCTTTGGAAATAAGCAGTACGACCAAACCGCGCATCTGTAAATTGTTCCGGCTATCGTACACAAACCCCCTAAAACAGGAAGAAGAAAAAAAAAAGGCATATTTTCACAATGCATGTTTACTGGTTGTACCAAAGTGGAAAAAAAAGACCTCAGGCTGCCATCCATTCATCATGTCTTTAATATTCATGTTATCAGGGAAATAAGTTGCATACATGAATCATGAGCCTTGTCATCCTTAACCTGACACTTACAATGAAATCCTACTATTGCAGAGAAAAACAAGTATTCAGGATTGAATTAAATCTTGATTATTTTCAAGGAGCAGCATGTCTCTTGCATTTCACATCATGTGATGACAGGAGTATTTCAGAATAATTCAATGTAATCTACTGTAAAAGGAACATAAGAGCTTTCAGTTTCTTGTCTGAAGTGAAAAAAAAAAAAAGGCAAAAGAAGCCTCCTACTTCATGAGCAGAAAGGCAAAGGAGGAAAGGTATAGCCAAAATCTACATCCTGCTGGAAGAAAACTGTTTAGTGGTTGTGAACAGAGGGCATAAAGCAGGTCTAACTATAGTAGGAAAATAACCAACATACAGAAACTGATGGAAGATGTACAATAAAAGTTAGAGATAAATAAAGTAGAGATGAGCTGGCTTAAACAAAAAAAAAAAAAAAAAAATTAGATGTTACAACTTTAAATTTGGGGGCAGAAGGAAAATGCCCCCAAAATCATATTTGTTGAGAGCAATTCCAAATGACCATGTCATATAACACCTCAGAAGTTAATTTGTTTTAAAGTGAGCTTAGATTTCCTTTTTGACTGCAATGTGTCCAATTGTATTCTTCCTGTCCTTGTCAAACTTGCTTTCTACTTCCTACATTCATCAATACAGCTAATTAGCTAGACAAAAGAAGACACTCCAGATGCTATTAAAACTGTAAACTAATTTCCAATAAATAAGAGCCAATATCTCTGATGTCATCTAAATATTTGTTAAATAAATCACATAAACTACATCACGAATTACGAAGCACTTTAACTCATTTTATCCCAGAGTATAATTTTAGCCCTAATAACTGAAGGAAATCTAAACAGAACTGTCCTTAAATCAACTGAATAAAAGAAATTTAAGATCTTGATCTTGCAAGTACCTTTGAATAAAGAAAACAGTGGATGCAATCTAAAGTTTCATTTAGACTTCTGTCATTATATGTACACTTCACAAAGCAAGTGTACCTGCTGTACACTACTTCATTAACACAGACACATAAACATGAAGAAGAATCATTTAAATAGCACCTTTCTCTGTGAAATGTATTTGCTTCTGCAAATAAATTACTTCTTGAGTCATTAAGAAGTTTTACAGTGATGAGGAAGTGGTCTGAACTATGCTCAGAGAAGAATGAGCAGGACCACCCAGGTAGCTGGTGCTAATCAACTTCTGGGATCGATCTTCACATCCACACTCACACATCCAATTCCAGCCTAATACTCCTCCCTCCTGAGATGCCCAAGTTTCCATCCAGTGCAGCTACACCCTACAAATGCCACAATCAATTAAGGTGAGAGAAGGCCAGTATCTCCTTTTACCACAAGCCACAACACTCTTAGCTCTGGTGAGAACTAACTAGCCAAATGAGGCCACGACTTCTGTGCCTTTATAATCTGCCCACATCCTATTTGCTTCACCTGCAAGCTGGCAGGCTGACCCACCCTGCACAAGTCAGGTGTGCCCAGTGAGCCTGGCAGCTCAGGATACCCCATGCTCACAGCAACCCTGACCAGAACAACACAAAAAGGGAGAGTCTATATAACTTCCCAAAGCAGAATTTTTTTTTTCTTTTTAGTTCAGTCCCCCAGTACTTCCCAGCCACTCAAACCCATGAAAGATGGCACTGCTCAGATCTCTGCTCAAGGGCACACACACTGTGGTCATGCAACATGCACCTTTATTTTGCTTCCTGGGTACAGGGGTAATGTAGTGAGGGATTTTAAAGACGAGAGGGACAGCGGCTTGCCTTCAGCATTCTGTGAATTTGTAACCTGCATATTTCTTTTCTTACACAAATACATAATTTGTTTCTTACCATGCTCCAATACACAATGCAGAATGCAGCTGAGGCAGTTATACACTTAAAACTCTATAGATTTCCAAAGTCAGAGCCACAATGAACATTACCCAGGAAAAAAGACAGAAAACACATATAATGAATAATGCATGTGTATATGCATCCTGTACACAGAATTCATAATTGTTTGTGGTGGTTTAAGCACTTCTCTGGCTTCAACTTCAGTTGACCACATTACTCACAACCACAGAAGTTATATAGATGATGCAACTGAATTAAAATTTATTTCCTCAACACTATTTAAAACTCCATAATTTTTAAAGAAAAGTGGTTTTAGGAAAAAAATTGTTTTCCCACATATGTATGTGGTAAAATCAGAGTGTATTACTAAAGGTAGAGATATCGTGAGAAATGAATAATACTTTAAAAAAATAGCAAATTATGGGGATACTCTGAACAATGAGAACACTTTGCTTTTCATGTCCAGTGCTCTACAGCTTGTCAAGTGACAGGATGTTACAAAAGTAGACATAAAAAGTATTTATCACAGGAACATGGAGCACTGGCCTTAAAATAAACCACTGCCTAGACAAGACACTAGAAGTGAAGCACTTTTACTTGATTCAGACTAGGTGAGGAACAGAAGAAAATCACCTGTGTTGAAAATACTCAGTCTGTAGCAACAGCAAAAGCAAATGTTACAGGATGTTCAGGGGGTTTGCAACACCACTAGCAATGAATACCTTACATTCTTAGCAGAAAACTCTTAATGAAAAGTGCAGATGTGTGGGGGGGAGGGAAGAACAGAACATAAAAATCAAGTAATAAGGAGCAATATGTCTATCATTGCTACACCTAATCATACAGCCTCTACATTACATATGGTTTGGGTGTAATTTTAGACAGGATTTTCTATGAATTACCAAACCAGTAGTCAGTTTAACTCCATTTTCAAAACATGTTGTGTTACTGACATGTAACATATTCACACTAAAGCAAACCACATTAGACTTGAAACAAATAAAGCCTCCGGTGATCATCCTTTAGACACCAGAAACTCCTGCAACTACTTGACATGGCTTCAGGGGTCACATTCACATTCTGAATTAGGCTCCCCAGAGATACCCAGCACAAGTAACAGCAACACAAAAGTCTTCCAGATGGTGCAATTAGTCTTGATGGGTATGTGGCAGGAGACAGGTGCCTCCAGGGAAAAAAAGTGAACTAAAAGCAACCCAAGTGAAATTGCGCACACACAAAAAAGATACATCAAGCTGACACTCTTTTGGAAAACCTCTGCTGAACAACACAAGTGCATGCATAAGGTACCCAAAAAACCCCCTCAGTCATTAGCACAATTTTGCTTCCTCTTAAGTTTACAGACTGGGGATCTGCAAATGACATACTTCATCCTCAGGGGACTTCATACCAGAAAAAGGTAGGGAAGTCAAACACCTCTACAATTCCGTTTTGGAATTCAGAATTTTGGGGAGGGAAATGCATTTATTCTAGATATTACCCGTGTGACAGAGTAACCCAGTTGAAAACTGGCAGATTCACAGTTTTAAATACAGCACAGCATTCACCAAAGGGAAAAAAAAAAAAAAAAGAATCCATCTTACAGTGCAGGGGAGACGCGCCTGGCTCCGACACCTGCGCGGTGTGACAGTGCACACGCTCAAGAGACTCACACCACCCACCCAGGCAGTGACACTGGCTAATAGCTAATGTGCTGCAAATTACACCTCCTACTACCAGGGTCCGTCTGCTGCACGGAATAAATCAAGCAAACATTTCACTTAGTGCTTTGTCTATTGCTCCACACGTGCAGACGTTTCAGTAGAATTTTAACCTCCAATAACCGTCAGGCTTAACTCCATCGGCAAATTACACTTTTATCAAAACAAAAATCTGCTATTCATTGCAAACGTCATTTGTATTTAAATATTTAAATACCACAAAGATTTTAAAATTATTTGCATGAGACAAAACCACGTTTCTAGCACTTTTTTTCATTAAATTAAACCGTGAATTTAAACAACAGAGAGGAAACATGGCAGCTACAAGTTACCATAAGGAAGAGCTGAACACAGGGATTATTTCATGGTACCAAAATGCAGCTAAAAAACCTGTAAAGCCAACTGACACTGCAAGTGGGTGTAGCCCAAGAGACCATACTCAAGGGTAGTAGTGCTAATTCAAATTTAATTATGAAGAATGCAGAACGAACTTCCCAACAAAACTGAAGTGATAAGGTATTTTGGGAGGGACAAAAAGGGGTTGCTAAATGTTTAGATAAACGTTGTTAATATTTCCCAAACGTTCTGCTCATGACTCAAGCAAGCAGAAGCTGTGGGGCTTGCAGCCCTCTCATCAGTTACCCCACAGGAGCCCCTCCAGCCCCAGCCAGGCGTGTTTGGTGGCCACAGGACTGCTGGTGGGGGCTGAAGTGGACAGATCACTGTCCCCCTCACCTCCTCTCATGATTTTTACCCTTCCTTTCCATGAATTCTATTGAAGGTGTCCCACTGACAAGATCAATCGTTTCGTTTCAGGCGATACACAAGCCCCGTGTAGTTAACAAGAGGAAGGAAAACAGAGAGGAATTCCATTCCTCTACCTTCCCTGTTCAGCTGTCAAACAAAAGGAGACGAAAAAAAAATGATCTGTTCACACAGCTTTAATAAAAAGCAGCTGGGAAAGTCTATCATACAACCAAAATCAATTACACTGATAAAGAAGATTTATAAGCATAGGATAGTGTCATTGAAAGCCCAGGCTAGTTTTAGACTGAATTACAAACTATTCTGAAAAGGAAACCCCTCAATTCAAACTGACAATCCCAGATGTGAATAGAAACAGAGTTTTCAGTCTGTAACACCTTAGGAAAGTACCTTCCTTTTTGCTCAATATTAGAAGGGTTATCAGGATGCACTCATAGTTACAGGTGCAGGTACATTTTAAAAATAACACAACCCATATTTTTGAAATTAATTATAACAGACAATTCTATAGCTATCACTAGAGGTAAGGCATGGAACTACTTGGCAAGATTCTTGGCTTCCTTATTAGAAATGCAAGAAATACCAGCCCCAGGGCTTTTATCCAATTTGCTTTATTAATGACTTGTCAGAAGTAAATAAGAGAAAACTCTCTGACATACTCATTTTTTAAATGGATGTTAAACCACTGTATTATTGATGTGCATATCTGAATCATAGGATTCACCATCTGACCATATGATTGCACTCAAACATGCATATATTTAAATACTGAGAGCATTCAAAGTTATTCATTTGGTATATGCTAACAGCAATCTATAGCAACTTGTTTCCACTTGCTACTCAAGTTTCAAGTATTTATTAAATATCCTTCTGCATATCTCTCCAGAACATATTAAAAATCCTGGCCCATTCCAACTTCCACATAAAGCGTGTCTTTAAAATATTAAATATATTTTTCACAAACTGAACAGAAACATAACAAAGATGATCTTCGTTGCTTTTACTATTGCAAAAGCGTAGTTTCTAGAACAGAAAGCTCCTGGAAGAAAACTCCTAGGGTCCTTTCTAACTCAAGTGACTCCAACTGCTCAATTTTCATGGGATATTGCTTACAAGGAGAAATATTTCTTAAATAATGGTGAAAAATTACATCTAAAGTTTCATCACTCTATTGTTTATTAAATGTGATCTTCACAGGGACCAGGAGTGTGGAAAACTGCAGTCCCAGGTAGGAGGCAGGAGGTCAAGTTCATCATTCCCAGAAGTAATTTATCACAAGATTAAATCTTGCACATAACTTTTTCAAGAATCTCAAGAAAAAGCCACAGCACCCTTCAAGACTGGAAGAGAGACTGATCTCTTTCTTGAGCTGCTACATACACTCATTTCTTCAGGCTTTAGTAACTATCCCAAATATTGCACTACTTTCAAGAAGAAAATTTCAACAGCTGCTAAAACACAACAATGATCACAAAAGATGGAGCCTTCTAGGAAACTATAAGTCAGAAGGTTAAATAAAATTGTGGAGATTCAAATGGGCAAGATCCCACAAAATCCAAATCTCATTCTTAAGTTTAAAAAACTAGAGGTTTTTAATTGGGCACAAAAAAAACCCTCCCAAAACCCAGATACTTGGCCATGGTAACTTGGAGTTAATTGTAACTGAGCACTTGTAGTTCCTAGAAACCAATACAGGGTTCCAATTCTTGAAATAAAAACCCACAAAGTTTCGCCTGGAGTCCCTAGAACCCTCTTTAGACACTTGTATCAGTCTACCATTGAGTGCTACTAGGTTTATTTGATTTCCCAGAAAGGCAGAGGTTATTTGTATCATTGCCCCATGAAGATCAGCTACAGAGATGCATATTATTAACGGGTTTTGACGCACTGATTTCCTTTAGAGTACAATATTCCCTAGAATCAACGGGACGAGTTATTTTTAGAAACAGAAACAATAAACAAACAAAGAAATAAAACCAATCAACTAAAAAATCCAAACCAAACAAAAAACTCCAACATCAACAAAAAAGCCCACACTTTAACAACTCCCATTTTTTTTGCAAAACTTATGACCAGATGAAGACAAAGAAGAAAAATATTTGCTTGGTGAGAAGAAGAGAACCAAATGCACAGGAACAGTTTGACACTTCAGTGTGAAAAAGGCTGTTTTGAGGTTGCATGGTCACCTAAGATCTGAAAAATACCTACTATGGACACTGCAAAAACCACACTGTAAAAATAAAAGGCAGCTAAATCAGACATTTGTCTCAAAGACATTGATTATTCAGTAAAAAAAATTATTTACTACTACTATTAGTTTAAGTAACTCTACCCTCCACCCATGAGATCCTATGAGTGCTAGAGGCAGGGCAAAAAAGACCACTTTAAGGATGACAATAAAGGCACCACACAGGAAACAAACCACCAAAATGTATTTTTAAACCAACTGCCAGTCTCTGCTGTTTTTCCTGGTCAGAGACTTGATTTGGAATGTGATATGGATAGCAGGCAAGCTAACATAAAAAAATGCAGTTAGTATCTGAGTGCAATTCCTTTGACCAGGAGTAGCTTGCAGGTCTGGCACCCTTATTTTTCTGACCACAAATACTTAGACAGAAGCCTAAATTTTGTGTGTCTGATTTCTCCATCAATATTTGCTTTATTTAAACTTTGTGGGAGGTCTCACACCCCACTGCCAACCAGTATCAACAGGTGGACTCAAGCACAAGACTACTTTTCTGGGAACAGGCTCTCAGATGCAGGAATAATCCGCTAAGTGAAAGGAGCAAAAATATTTTGGAAGAGTTCAGTGAATGACAGAATGATGATTAGCTTCAGAAGGCTAATGAATTCAGACACCTCTGGAGGTCCAGTGTCACTTCAGCAATATTGTAATTGTAGAGCCTGTCATAAAAATGTATTTTGCATTAAATAAACTTTACTAGGAAAATGTAACAATGAAATAAGGTCAACTCCAGGCCATTATTTCAGACTGCAAATGCTCACAGCATGTTTTACAAATGGATGAAACATAAAAAGGCAAAAATGTTAGGTTATGTATTGCTGTGACAGGATGATATAAAAAGTTCTTTTAACCTTCCATACTGAATAAGATTTCTAGATAACAACTTCATTGATTTCCAGCATTATTCAGATGAATTAATTACAAATATTTCTTCCCTAAAAACACTAAAGGCTCTTTACTAGTAGTGAGAAATTTTGTGCTTCAATAGATTGTTCTCCCTTCAAGTAGCTCAAGCCAAATACATGCCAAGAGCATCATAAACAAAAAGCTTTCTTCTAGACAGAAACAGAAATTGGGTGGTTGAAACCCAACCAACAGTATTACCCCAAATGCAGCAGTGTCACTACCTAGTAGAGTTAGGTGGTTATATACAGCAGAAGCCTTTTGTAAACTGGTGGGGGGAAAAAGCACCTTAAAACATAGTGGATGATTAACACAAAGTGCAAGGCAGCCATATGAACATACAGTCTCAAATGAAAAAAAACCCAACAAAAACTCCCAGATTCTATGACAAATGTATATACTTCTAAATACTATACCAGAGGGTGTTTCAATAGTTCCAAGTAATCAAAGCAAAGTTAAAAAAAAAAAAAAGGTTCAAGCCAAGAGTGGAGACCACAGACACACTTAGACTGTAACTCTTAACAGGATTATCTTCATTTGCTGTTTTTTTCTAGATTTCTGATTCTAGAAAGTCTTTTGTTTTTCAGCGAGACCCAAGTGACCAACTCTGATAACTGAGATTAATCTGGGTTTTTACTTCGGTTAAGGAGTATTTTCAATGTGACCTCCACCCAAATTCTATATTTGGTACTCCACTCTGTCAATATCACAATTGTGCTTGTTCATCTGAAGTAAAATCCTTCCTATTACAAAGATCAACCTAAAACCCAAAAAGTATCTGTCACCTTTTTGTGGATGATTGCTAAGCATGAAATAAACTCATTAAGTTACCAGCAGCATGTTTTAAATTTCTCAAGTCTTGAAAAAAAATATAGCACAAAAATACTGGAAGTATTTTACAGCAAAACAACTGTTAGGAAATATAAATCACTGGAAAACTTAAAATATTTTCAATTCTTTTTTTCTCCTCAGAAAATGCAAGACTTTAGAAGGCCTGAGATTTTAAGCAAACACTTGTGGTTTTGGAAATGCTGGTTTCCATGGCAACCAGTAAGGTCTTCTTTATATAGCATTATAAACAGATGGTAAAGACCGGTCATGTTTGCTTCTTTGCCAACATATCAATAGAACTGCTGTACTACTCTATCTCTTGTATTAGAGCTATTAAGTAACTTGGGTATTTGAGCAAGAAAATCTACAAATCAGACTTGCTCAACTAGTATGGGTTTTTTCCATAAACACATGAAGATTCTGAACAGTACAGTCACTGTAGTCTAGATAGGCAGATTTCTTTGGCAAAGCTTTTTATAAATGTTTTCTCAGCACTCGCCACGCAGGGTACATTACTACCACAAATATGAATCTGACAGGGATTAAAATAATGAATTCAAACAAGAAACAGAAATCTGACTGTTTACATCCACTGGTGATAAAGTGTACTTCAGAATTGTTGTATTGCATTTGGAATTATTCAGAGAAGATGTAGCTAACTGTAAACTCATGTCCATTATGTCATAATAAGCAGAGGTTATTCTTGTGGGTGATTTGTAAAATAAAGAATTTCTTTGCATTTAAATCTTTCAGTGATAGCCATGGCACATGATGCACAAGTGGTTTCTTTTCCACAGATGGTTGGTAGCATCAAAAGAACTTGATTTGGTACAGCATTCAATTTGGTACCGCTCTGGAAAAGTCTGAAGTACCAGCTCCTGGCAGTGCAAGCTAACACAGATTTTTTTCTCCTACAGAATTCAGCTGATTCTTCCAGTGGCTTAGCTGTTTAATATGTTTCATGCCAAAAATGAGGGGGAAAGAAAGAAGTAGACGAAAGGTAGAAGCAGAACTCGCATCAGGTTTTTTGACCGCATGCCAGAAGCCCAAATCACACATTTCAGATTAGACTATCCCCCTATATCCTAAGCAGATTAAAAATTAGTTTATTATCAAAATACTATAAAAATATCAGTATTTCTAACCCAACTTCCAGTGAAATTCATGTCCTTTCCATGAGGGCTGCCACATAAATTCTCTATTGCTTATTTTTGTTAACTACTTTGTGGGAACTTTGTGGTTTGGTGGGGTTTTTTTCACTGAACAGCAGCATCTCAAGGACAAATGTAGTCTCTAAAAACTTATCTTTATAGCAAGTACAGATTTCCAGGTCCACTCCTATCCAATCTGCTCCCAATATCACACCAGTTATCACTAATAAGTGAGATTCAAAAAAATCACCACACAACCCAAAGTTCTCAAAACCCACTCAACTTCATAAAACAACCAATAATACATTTTGGAAATGTGTGAACTCTAAAGATGTGAATATGTTTGGCAAAGATCAAGAGGATAACAAGCATTCAGTATGCACAGAGAAGCCAGAAATGTGCTAGGGTATGGATGAGAAGTCTTCCTGCACATCAAATGAGACTGCATTAAGCAACAAGTTCTACAGATAGATAATCACACACGATTTTTGTGTTGGTACATTTTTCTGTGTGGTATCAGGCAAATGATACATAAACACAATCTAACAGTGGGTCCATTCCACCAAAATTCCAGGAGTTTCCAACAGTGCTTAAACTGGAGATACCGAACACTATTTAGCACAAAATCCCTAGGGTGGTTTAGTTGAACAGCCTGTTCAGAAGCACGCATTCAGATGACAAGAAGTCCCTGTTGTTGTCCACGTCTTCAAGAATCAATCCATGGGCCACTGCTGTGGTCAACATTCCAGCAATCCCAGTACACCTTTGTCATTTTAGGATACTGTTGTTCACCCGCTGGCTACATCAAAATTTACCATTTCCATGCTCTATGTGATTAAGGTTCATAAAACATAAATCTAGTATGATCTTTGATATATAAACTGGGTCAACAGCAGGTGAATGAGGGTAAGGTTAGGGAACTTTTAAACAAGTCAGACGTGCAGCTGCAAGTGCTGAAGAAACTACCTAACATTATTATTGCCAGGTCATTCCATGATCTTTAGAAAGTCATGGTAATCAGGAGAGGTTCCCAAGGACTGGAAGAAAGCATCACTCCTACCTTCAAGAAAGGCAAGAAAAACTGGAAATCTACAAAGACAATTGAAAGTACACAGACAGGGTAAAACCTTTAACTAGTGTTCCAAATGAATCAGGTTATAATTTAACAGAGCACTTTTAAATGAGGTGGCAGTGAAGAACACTCATTGTGTAAAGGACCTGAACTTCAGTTTAGCAAGTATATGGAACAGCACTAAATTCAGAATGGGGTGGGAAGTGAAAGGCAAAACTGTGTTTTTATCACTCAAAAGGACTGCAAGCTTCACCTGTAACACAAGACAACTCAGCCCTCATATTGACTGCTTTATTTCCATTGGACATAACACAAAAAGATGGGTCCCAATTCCAAGACAGAACACTAACACGAAGAGGGAGAGGGAGCTGCTTTACTGAAGTTACGAAGTTGTACAGCAAAGGTGTTAGTGGTACTGACCACCCCAGTTTTTCCTAGACTGCCTGGTGCCAGAATCTGAAAGGCAAGTTAAGAAACTTAAGTCTGTAGGAATATTGGGAGTCCACGAAAAAACCTGGCAAGAGGAAGTAGTGCTGGAATGTGAAGCAGGAACCTAATTTCTCCCCACAACTCTCAACGATTTTGACAGCATGGCAAACAAGTAGAAGGCAGCACTGCTAAGAGAGGCGTAAAAAGAGCCACTCTAGAACTGCCAAAAGAGAACACCTTACTAAAATGTCATTCCTGGTGTAGAAGCAAGAGTGAGAAGAAAAATGAAAAATGGATGCCATGCCATCCTTTGTCAATTTGCTTTCAAGAAGCAAATCTACCACTTCAGGTACCTACAGTACAAGGAAAGCTGTTATTCACGTGTCAGGCAATCTTGGAAAAACTCCAAGTAACAATTGTAATAGAAAATAAAGGGATTTTCTTTAGGTAATCTGAAAATAAAGATTTTCCAAGGTCCACCACCTAGGGAAAACTAGAGAGCCCAAGGTGAAACTGCCAAGAGCAAAACTGTCCCAGAATTAAAAGTCACAAGGAAGGAAATTTGAGTCACAGATCTGATCCTGCCTCCAAGAGATACAGAAACAAAAATGAACTGGCAGGTTCTAACAAAGGAATACAGCACTGATATTAAACATTTGCTGAGACAAAGTGCAATAGGAGTGAGGAGAGAGAAACCTGAGACATGCACAAAGAACTATTTTTTTTTTTTTTACATTTAGTTTACATGTGGGTTTTTTATTATTATATAGATTATCCAGATATTTTACTCTAACCTGGCACACATCTTGCCATGTAGCTCACAACAGCAATAGTTTCTGCAGACAGTAACTCAGAATAGCACCTGCATTTTCAGCAGTAGCTTAAACAAATCTTAAATGATGATAGAATTTGTTACATGAAAAATGTCAACTCAAACTGCTACAGAAGTCCATCTTATTTTGAAGAGTATCTATTTCTTCTTTAAAGACATAAAAGCATCTTTATGGTTAGTATTAATAATCTTAACTCTTAGAATCTTCAATTTTAAAAGATGTCTAATTTTTCTGGAACAGAGATCAAAAAAATGCTGCTTTCAGTCATGCAATGTAATATTATCCAAACCAACAACACGTACCAATAAAAGAAAGCAAATCTTCTGAAAGTAATTCTGTATGTATTTTACATATTCTTCAGTTATATCAAAAGCACACTGTTATTATTGTCAATGGCAAAAGGCATCCATGAAAAGCTATAACTCATCTGAAACTACGACAATTCCCAGGCTTTTTATTCTCCTGGGTGTACTGACATTTCAAGAAAAAAAAAAAAAAAAGAGCAAATGAAATTATGAAAAAAAAGAGACAATGATTTCCAGTGTCCCATTATTTTCTTTTAGTTTTCCAGTTATATAAGCAACCTCTGGAATGAAATACTCTTTCATGACCACTTCTTGCAATACTCACAAAAAATTAAAGCAGAACCTTAAAATAAAAATAAATAAAATGGAGGTTCAGATAAATCATCCTTCAAAAAACCAGAATTGTTCCAAAAAACCTGTAAAACTATGGAGCAGATCTGGAAGTGCTACATCTCATCTGAGGAAAAAATTACACAAATGTCAGATTTCAGTATCTTTTTTTAACTTCCACCCCAAATTTATCAGGTACTATGAAACAGTTTTTCCCAAATGATACTTTGTCAATATTAAAAGAGTGCTGACTTGCAGAAACAATTTAACAAGTTACCTGTTAAAATTGGGTTTTCCTCCACCAGTTTTCCAGCTGTTCCTTTAGCTAAACACCTACTATGCCTGACCTCACTTAGTTCACATGACACCATGGAAAAGAAGACAAAATCCAATACACATATTGCCTTATGTGCCGTGACTTGATCAATCACCACAATGATGCTAACGACATTCTGCTTATGATATGCAACTACAAATGTTCCCATAAGTAAATATGAATGAATTTAAGAGAATTACCATCTCAGCACAACCACACAGCCTTAAGACTCCTGCTTCAATTTCTACATCATTCTATAAGACTTCAGCAACAGCCATTTTGTGCTGCTTACACACAAAATTATTTGATTGAGTTTACGCTTGATATGATGAATGAAGACCTCCATACATAATTCCAGTCTGGGGAAAAAAAAATTGATTGCATGCTCAAGATTTTAAATTTATGATGGGTGCTGTTCTATTCTTCTATTTGGCTATCATTGGTCAAAACAATATCATGCATTCAAATAAATTTTTTCTAGCACTACACTTCTTGAAGTAGTGCTGTTTATTAGCCCTAATGTGTAGATGTCTAATTACTAAGTTTCTTTTAGAACATAATCATCAGGGAAAATACTTCAGAAGAAAATACTTCTGATACACTTAACTTTTAAAAATAATATATTTTTAAAAAAATTAAGAGAGAAAGCATGACAAAAGTGGTAAAGAACTTCTTTTCATTCTGTTACCTTACATCTGAAGGACAGAACTTAACTTTGGACCATAGCCAAAGAACTTCTAGCAAAGTTGCTAAGCTTTCACCACAAATCCAATAGTCCGGTTTTATCTTTCCCGTAGTTTCCTGGCAAGTTCTTGAATATGGTAACTGTGTTCCCTAACATGCCAACAGCGGGATACATTTTAATACTTTGAGGAACCATATGCACTTTCCTTGGGATATGTTAGCACAAGAAAAAATGAAAAAGGTCGTTCTCATAAGTGAGCCTAATTTGCACATACAAGCTTGCAGCCAAGGAATATGTTTGTGTGCTACAACATTTTTTTCCCCCATCCCACTAAACATTTTTTTTCTTTACTCAAGCGCACTTCATCTGTGATTTCAATTTGCCATTGAAAAAAGTGTATGTAAGATGAGCTGCAAAATTACAGGATCGTAAATTTAAATGTCAAAATGTAAATGAAAAATGTACAGATATCCAAGAAGCATGCCACTGGAATTATACAGAGCTTTAAAAAAAAAAAAAACCCTAATCCAGTACCACTGCCATTATAACATACAGTGCTCTCAACAATTTTCTTTGCCTATCAACTTTGCTTTTGCTAGTTGGCAAATACTGCTTTTTAGCATTGTTAGATGCCAGTCCAAAAAAATCTCAGAGATCTCATTTCCCCTCCTCACCAGACTAGGAGGTAGCCAGCTAGAATGCTAGAACCTTTCAGTGCCTCTAGCTCTGCGTTCAGACATCTCCTTCCTGCCGATGAGGCCAGCCACAGCGGATCCTGAGGTTTCTAAAATGAAATGTGATTAGTATTTTGTGGTGAAGTACAAGTGATCAGAAATAAAGAATAGGCAGAAAACGAAGATATAAAATTCTCCACTAAAGCCCAGTATCTGTTTCTATACTTTATTGTATTTTTGCTACTCATTCCTCTAGAAAAAAAAAATATTATAAATGTCCTTCCTTTCACGACAAACTTCTGCAGAGACATGCAAGCCTGCTGTGAGGAAACTGAAAACACTTTTACTTCATTGAAGAAAGTAGAAACTGTAAAAAAAATAAATCTCCAGACACAATGAACAGTCTGACCCAGAGCAAGATATAATTCACAAAAATGTCTGCATATTCACCTGTGTCCCCCTACATTCTTCTTTAACACCTGAGCCTCTGGAGAGGTGCTTATGTGGAAAGACAAGTATGGATCAACAGCCTCCTGCCACAAACTTTATTCAGTCTCTCAGAAGGTAAAAAACACCCAAGAACACACACCAACAACTGTTTTCTATAACCCAGATAATTCTTTAGACACACCTGCAAAAGGTCAGAGACAAAAAAAGGCTATTCACTGTATTTTGAGGCTTAGCCTGACTTTTCTGCATAACCGGCAAGGGGAGCTTTCAGTTCAACCCCAACACTCTAAAAGTATGTTAGTACAACTCTAATGAGAGGCTGATAACACCACTGCAAACTTTATTCCAGATTTCATGATTACCATCCTCCTTAACTTTCCCAAATTTACAAATTCAAAGAACAAACCTGGTTCTTTGCACACATGTTCATTCCAAATGGTCTTCACTCCCAAAGCAAACTTAGAAGAGCTTTGTTGTCAGCAGACCAGAGGCCAGGCAGCGCCTCCTCAGTTTCAACAAGCTCCCCAGCTTACTTCCTCTTTCACTACCTAACAAAATACTGAAGGCCAGGCTTTTAGTAGCAAGCCACAAGGGGGAAAAAAAAAAAAAAAAAAAAAAAAAAAAAAAAAAAAAAAAAAGCAGCAGACCAAACCTCCACTCCCCAAACTGAAATCAGTTACTAGTCAGGTCTCCTACTCTTTCAGGACTGGAGCAAGACAATGAAGCAGATAAAAATCAAATGATCCTTCAGGACAATGGTGGGGTTTGCACACTTTTGCAAGACCAACATCCTCACTACAGAAATAGACTTCTGCTACAGAACAGAATGATAGTACCATGGTGACACTTTTCAATAAGCAAGATAACTCCCAACAATAACATCTTTGGAGAGAGCCATAGTTTTGCCCATTTTGGACAGAGAACAAACTTCAATTTACTGACAGTCTGTTACACCACAGGGAACACTATGTGTTTACATTACCTTATACAGAGCGAATATACAGAGAACAATGTCCTTAAGCAAAAAAATTTCACGTTCTCAACCATCACAAATACATATAGAATCATCCACTGCTTTGAAAACAAAGTAACTTCTGAGGGCACTTAAACATTATAGTATAGAATGACACTAAATGCTGACTAAATTTAAGGACAACAGTGGTTACTAGTTAAATTCACTGAGCAGAACTTAGGATCAAATTAAAGTGTGTAGTCTTTAAGTAATTCGATTCTTGCTCTAGACTAATGACTGCAAATGAAAATTCAACTGTCAAGGGTGCATCTGACAGCTATAGGTAAGTCAGCCATCTGAAAATAAGAACTTGCAAATGTTAATAGACTGTATAGAAAATGTCAATCCTGGTGCAAACTCTCAACAAGTAAAGTTTAATTAACTCCCCTTATTGACCTTCTTAGAACTGACTCCATAGAGCCTGTCTTTTGATAAAAGAACAAAAGCAGTATATTCGTCCTTCATATTAGACAGAAATCGGGTGCCTGTGTTAAGAGGAAATTTCTAATGCCATCTAGAGACTCAAATGACAACGTCCTGATTTAATGTACACGCTTCTTCCAGGCAACAAAAGAGAGGACATGCTAATTCCTGGTGTGTTACATCTGCTAATTTTAACATAAAATTGACTAAAATATACTGCCCTTGACCAGAGTTACAGTGCACTCTCCTGCATTAGGACAAGCTCTCTTTCCAAGACTTCCTATTAAGATAAGCCAAATATCCCACCATCTTTAAACTGTATTTGTAAATACCATGAGTGACAATGATTTTGTAGAACTGTTGTTCCAGTCATATTGTATTGCAAGTATTGTAAACTGTTGTTCCAGTTTACAATACTTGCAGCAGCACCAGAACCACAAAATTTTAAAGTATTCTTTCTGTAAAATAATGCAAGAAGCATATGACAGCATTTATATGATAACATCTAAATATAAATGTGGAACATTTCAATTCGTTTTTTGTCAGTCAATAATGCTGCATGAAATTTATCACACACATCTTCAAAATCCATAGAAACAAAGACTTTGGAATTTGTAGCACTTTGAGTTCACTCTGAAGCAGAGGAGCATTTGAGACAGCACATAAAGCAGAAAATTCCAATGAGATGGTATAAATGACAAGTAACATACATAGTATGTAATTCCAGGTATATCCAGAGTCATCAAAATGTCAGACTTTGATGACTTAAATTACTTCAATTGAACAATTTATAAAACAGCAAAAAGTCTTTATTTTTACATTAATTTCCCTTTTTCATCATATAGAAATTATGTAGTATTTTTATATCTACATAGACTACGCTTGTTATATTCAAATATAATAGTAGCCATGAACATAAGCACTTAGAATAGAATTTTACTCTTGCCCTTTATTTTGTTATTAAAACCACTGGAGTAAATATGCAGTATGCTAATGCAAAAATAACTCATTTTGGGACTTTAATTCTTCCTTTGAGTCAATGATCTTCTACCAATTTCACATGAAAAATGCTTTATAGTGATACTAGCTTTCCAGTTTTAGGCTGAAGTGCTTGTGACAGTCCCCTAGAATTCTCTCTTTTTAGGGAAGTTTCCAGTGTAACTTACAAGACCAGCAGAGGCAGGAACAAATACTCCATTGCTAACTTTGTATTTCCTTCCAATTTTGCAGAGACAGTAACGGCATCCTGTAACTCTAGCAGAATGAATGGTTGTACTTCTTTGCAGGACTGATATAACTAAAGGATAAAGTAACATGAATGAAAGAAAATGAGCTCTTTCCTCAAACAGCAAGGACTTGATGCTTCTGGTACACTTTCTTGTTCTTGAGGATCTGCTACAATCCTGCTGTTAGTCTGCAGCTAAAAAGAATACCAAAAACATTTGTTGCATTCTATTATTTCATCTAAGAGGGTAGCATGACTATTCCAAGAATTTGTACAATTCCAGAAGCACAACATCAGCAACTCCTGAATGCTGAAGGTCCATTCATGTGTCTTACTACTTACTCTTATTTAAAAAAAAAAGAAAAAAATTCACATGGAATTTTCCTGAATGATAGAGAGAAAGGGAGAGGACTTATGTAACTACACATCAACAGGACACTGTTCTCATAAATAACATGTAGTAAAGCACACAGCAACTCAAATTAGATCTTTCCCAACACAACTTGAATCTCTTTCCTGCCTCTAGGAAAGTGCCTTTTATAACCAAGGGTTATGAATAGCCAAGGATGTTGGCTCATGTAACAAGCCACTGCAGGTCAGTGATCAGCAATCCCATTTCTGTGCAAAATAATTAACATGTTAGTGATGGGCAGCAAGCAAACGTGTTCTTAACATGACATGGGATGTCACCGTCCATGCTAAGGAATCAGGCAAAGAGATTTTTTTTTTTTTTTCCAAAGGGGATCAAAACATCCATTACACATAGGCACAGCTGATGTTCCAATGGCTTTCCTCCTGAACCCTATTCACAGAATTCTCTATTCATCAAGGCTTCTTTTACTGGAACATATACAGAAAGGATTAATTCAGTTAGGCATAGGGAACTACATACCACACCCTGAGCATCATCAGGCATCAACTGAAAAAAAGACAACTGTCTTCTCTTACAAGAAAATGGAGTAAATTGAAAGATGAAGTTTATCACCAATAGCCAAAGAGCAGTGATACAAAGCATTTGCTGACCCAGGAAAAATGTTCCACAAGCTGGCCTGCAAAGTGTTATCACAGTAACTTGCTCTCCATATCAGCATAGCAGTGGCAGCATCAGTTTTGACTTTTCCTTTCCCAGGGATACAAAGAATCACAAAGGCAAGATGTTCACAAGATGCTGCTTTGGGGACCACAGCTACAGATCTTTAAACTACCCATGTCTGAAGCTCTAGGCAAACACCACTTAAGAGAGCAATTTTAAATAACTGGTCTGTTCAGCAAGGACCAGAATTGGTCTAGAATAAAACCACTTTTACTCTGTAAGAGAGTCTACACCCTACTCCAAAATAGCTGCTTGCTCTATAGTTACGGCAATCAATTGCTGTGCATAGATGAAGCACCACCGCTATGGAGGATCCTATGAAAAACCCACCAAAATTCTACTGCCAGCAAAACATGCTCGAGGTCTTGTGTCTTAGTTTTACGTGGAGAGTGGGAGTTTTTCACTTAAGCAATGGACAGGTTGATCCTTCTGTCTCCTAGGCCAAGGGCAAAATACTGTGTATTACTGGAGTACTGTACACTGCTATGTCAGCTGCAAAGTACAACAGAAATTTTTCCTGACATAAAAACAATGAGCAGAATTTGGATAGAAAATTATTATTGGAAGTATTGATGAATACAACAGAGAGGCAAAAGCTCAATTAGAACTTAAACTGACCACTTCTGTAAAGGATAATAAAAAATGTTTTTATAAATACATTCATAGCAAAAGGAAGGGGAAAGTAAAACTTCCATTTTTTAATTGGATACAACGGGGAGCACAGTTGTCAAGGATGAGGAAAAGGCTCAGGTACGTAACACCTTCTTTGCCTCAGTTTTCAACAACAAGCCGGGTTGTCCTCAGGACAATTGGCCCCCTGAGCTAGTAGATGGAGATGGAGAGCAGAATAGCCCCTCCTGTAATCCAGGAGGAAGCAGTAAGTAATCTGATGAGCCATTTGGATGCTCACAAGTCTATGGAACCAGATGGATCCATCCTAGGGTGACGAGGGAGTTGGTGGAAGAGCCTGCCAAGCTGCTCTCCATCATTTATCACCAGTCCTGGCTCACTGGGGAGGTCCCAGATGACTGGAAGCTGTCCAGTGTGATGTCCATCCACAACAAGGAAGATCTGGGAAAACTACAGTCCTGTCAGTCTGACCTGAGTGCCCAGCAAGATTCTGGAACATATCATCTTGAGTGTGATCAAACAGACAGGACCTACAGGACAGCTGTGGGATCAGGCCCAGCCAGTGTGGATTTAGGAGAGGCAGGTCCTGCCTGACCAACCTGATCTCCTTTTATGACAAGGAGCACTCTTTGCTAGGTAAAGAACTGACAGAATGGCTGGGCCCAGACAGTGCTGGTGAATGGTGCTGCATCCAGGTGGTGGCCAGTCACCAGTGGGGTCCCCCAGGGATCTGTGTTGGGCCCTCTCTTGTTTAACATCTCTACTGGTGATCTGAATGAGGGGATCAAGTGTATCATCAGTAAAGTTGCAGATGACACCAAGTTGAGTTTGACTGTCAATCTGCTGGGCAAGAGGGCTCTGCAAAAGGACCTAGACAGGCTGGATTGATGGGCCAAATCCAAAAACATGAGGTCTAACTGGATCAAGTGCCAGGTCCTGCACTTTGGCCACAACAACCTGCTGCAGCACTACAGGCTGGAGACAGAATGATTGGACAGTGGCCAGGCAGAAAGGGACCTCAGCATGTTGAGGTGCAGGAGAGCATCCAGAGAAGGGCAACAAGGCTGATGGAAAGATCTGGAGCACAAGTCCTATGAGGAGCAGCTGAGGGAGCTGGAGTTGTTGAACCTGGAGAAAAGGAGGTTTCAGGGGTGACCTTATCACTCTCTACAACCACCTGAAAGGACGGTGTAGCCAGGTGGGGTTGGTCTCTTCTCCCAGGCAACCAGTGACAAGATAAGAGGACATAGCCTTCAGCTGTGCCAGGGGAGGTTTAGGCTGGACGCTAGGAAGAAGATCTTCACAGAAGGAGTGATTTGGCATTGGAATGGGCTGCCCTAGGAGGTGATGGAGTCACTGTCCCTGGCAGTGTTGAAAAGACTGGATGTGGCACTCAGTGCCATGGTCTAGTTCACATGGGGTTGTTCAGGAACAGGTTGGACCCAATCTCAAAGGTATTTTCCAACCTAGCTGATGCTGTTATTCTGTGAATGGGCTTACACTGCGTTTTCTTCAGCTATAGGCCCTATATAAGTCTCAAGAGGTGTTGCAAATACTTTCAAGTAAAGCTGTTTCAGATGAAAACAGAAGGCTGGGGTTTTTTGAGTTAAAAGGGAAAAAAAAGTGCAACAAAACTATGAGTGTTCTGTAGTTCAGACTTCACCTACATTTTTACAGAAACATGTTTCTTCAGAGTAAAACTGGTTATTTTCCAGACCAAAACTATGTTTTCAAAGCAAAGGCAAGGAACGGGAGAACATACATGGGATTCTGGCCATAATCTTAAAAAGAAAAGAACCAACCCAAAACCTACTGTTTCTTCATAGTAAAGCTAGAATGTTTTTCTGCATCTTTTCAGTAATTCCCCAGGCATGCTGCACACAGAGCAAGTGTATCATTAAATCATCCATATCACATTATGAAATATCTCATATGTCCAGAGATACAAAGAATTTTCAAATAATTCATGGCGAACTTGCTAGCGTAGTTTTGCAGTCCAGTTACCAGTGATGACTTTCTTACCTCACTTTTCACTTTGTCATGTCTGCACGAAAAGCTATGGCATAAATCCATTCCCATTTGAAAGCAGTTCATTTGGTATATTTATTCCTAGCTACAAAACCTAGACTGAAGTGTTGGAGATTTTGAACCACACTCAAAGGCATAAACACACTGAGACTACCTGGCACACACCACCACTAGCTAAACTAAGTTATTTGCAAGTGTGGCTTAAAGCTTCACACAAGGAATTTTTTAATAACTTGTGAAAGCAAATTTCATGCTAGCTACATGTCATTTTGCAAATTTAGAATGTAGCAGTATAATTCTTAGTTTCATTATGTTACACATTAATTGAAGCAAGGTAGTGAAATTCCTGCTTTTCAGCTACACTGGTGAAAAAAATGAACTTAAAAATTTTGCATGAACTTCTGGATGTGACTTGACAGTATAAGCTACAAATTTGTCAACTGGTATCTCAAGCTGCAATGACCTCTCACTGCAGAACACACAGTAATGAAAGCACACACCATGAAAGAAAAAAAAAAAGAAAAAAAGCTGCTACTCACATTTTGAAAAGGAAAGTTCCTAAAGTGCAAAGTGCATTGCCACAATAACTACCTCAGCATACAAACTGACAGTTTATTTCTTAAGCCTATCTAGAGTACTTTCAGAGCAAATTAGCAAATCTACAAATTTACAGAGCACAGAAAGATCAAATGTCTCCAAAATTGATAGTTCTAAACTTAAAGCCTGGAGTACTGAATTCCCAATTCAGTGACCTTATTTGGAATCAGTGAAGGAAACAGACCTATGAACTGAAATCACTTTCATAATGGCTAATAGAAGTTACACCTTTAAAGAAATAGATGTGATATTTAAGACGTAGTTCACCCCATACCACAAAGGCAAACAAAATTAAAACTTAAGAACTTCACTTTAGACACCAGTATAAATTTTGACCCTGCACATTTACACTTCGACTTCATTTTCTCACAATGTCAAAAAGGGAAAAAAGAAAAAAAGTCCTCAGTGCTGTTGATACAAAGTTACTGATCTCTTTTTATTTGGAGGATTGTTCATGAAACTGTTTGGACTGTAAGTTACTGAAGCCTCTGCACAACATCGAGCAGATGTTTAGCGCTGGACTTTAGTTTAAATTTCTAGCAGGTGACTACCACTGCTGCAACAAGCACTTTTGGTTTGTCCTCCTTTGTTCTACCCCCAGTTCCTTGCTTCCCCGCTAACAGCACAGGATGTAAACACAAAAGCAAGTTACAAAAAATTAATAAGTTATTACTCAGCCAAGCTGTGAATCCCGTCCACTTTTAGCCTGAGGCAAACCGAGGCTAATTAGACTCAGGTTAACCTGCAATGAGAAAAGGTCAAGCTACATTGCATTATTTTGCATTTGCTTTGGGCTACGTGAAGGCACATTATTCAGTGTTCACAGCTCATCTTATGAGCAGTAACCTCACTGCACACCCTTTATAAACAATTCTGGTTTTAAGACTCAATCCCATGTGTTGAGATAAAATACAGTTACAGTACACTACCACTGGCAATACAGTGGCCAGAACCTGAAAATTTAGCGTGCAGTTTTGCTTTCCTGGTCCTTAAAAAACCCAAAACAAACAAACCAACCCCCACCCCCAACATTACATTATTGTGCAGCTAAATACATGCTAAAACCATGGAAGGAACTAACAAAATTTTTACTGTAAGCACCATTGGGAGACCATTTAACATCTGCCCACCTCTTCTCATGTAGGATTTAAATTTACTTCGTTGTTGAATTGGTAGAAAAATGACACTGTTTTTGTAAGTGTAGATTATCATTTCAAGCGAGATACTCCTACAACCTGCACCCAAAAGAACACTGAAATTAATTTCATGGCAGCTTGGAAAGTTCCACTTACTTAAAGAAAACAGATTTTTTTCCATTAAAGCATCCTTCAACTCTACCAGATTCAAGTGTCCATTTTATAAGTATTTTATTCTATATGCATCCACACACGTCTTTGGAGGTCCCAATATAAGCTCAGTAGTCCACAATCACGAAAAATCTCCTCTGCTCCTGGTTAGAAGTCTTCACTTTTTCATTTTGGAAAGCTGTTGCAGAAACCTTTTGAACAATATGCAACTGTTGAACAGCAGAAGGTGCTGCAGGAAAAAAAAAAAAAAAAGAAGAAGAAGAAAGAACGGGAGGAGAGGGAAAAAAGTGAGGAGTAAAAAGTGGCTTAAGGGAATTGGCTCTTTGTCTCCAAAAGAAATACCTCTTTTTACAAAAATGCATCAAAACACCATCCCATCAGGCCACAGTTCTGTGTACAGGATCTCTTGGAGGTTTCTAGAAAAAGTAAGAGGAAATGAGAGTGGCTCAATTTACATTTTAAATAGGAATCCACACAGGGAAAGCCCCCTGTCTCTCTGGCTCCAGGGCATTCTTGACTCCCAGCCACAGAGCAATCTTCCACTTTTATCAGCTGGTGCTTCTCTCTTTGCTGAGTGAAAGCTGTGTGTCAAGAGAGTGGCCCTACACTAGAAAAACAAATTCAACTTTAGGACATTCACTACTAGCAGGATTCCTGCAGACATGAATAGAGTTAAAATAACGATTAAAAAATTATCTATGAAACATATATCTAAGATAATAAAAAAGGCGCTTCACTTAGTTAATTCTTTCTTTTACAAGAAAAGACAAAGAGCAAAGACACAAAGAAGCTAGGAGATGAAACCAAAACCCTGAACTCCATCCAGGTAGTCTCTTTCACAGCTATGAAAGGAAGAATAATTCTTTTTTTGTCAAATTATCTTAGCAGAGTTGAAGAGAAAAATCTTTTATCTCCCTCTATGCTCTTGCTTTGGAAGAAAAGGATCAAAATGTTGACTAAGTTGGTACAAAAGGACCCTACTGCATGGACTTTTTAGGATATCACTTCATTCATTGCAATCCAAGCACAGCACAGAACAAATAATGACAATACATGTATAGCTCACTTAGAGAACTAATTATTGCTCCTAATAATGCCTAGAGCAACCCTCTGAAATTCTCACAGTTTGCCCAGTAGGTTCATCCCTTAATAACTGACACGATGTGACAGACATTCAGCACAACACGTGAGGATTTGACTACACTATTCCCATTGTGAACACTAACTCGCTGTTGCGCTCTTGCAGGCTGCACTGAAAACCTTCCCCACCTTGCCATTGTGAAGGACTAATTACGTCACTTAAGATTGAGAGGAAAACTTTTAATCAGATCAACTTCGGCATCTGCTTTTATGTTCATACTAACCTCACTTTTCAGTCTGCACACATTCAAAGGCAAATTATTTTCAAAGAAAATCACTCAAATTAGAAGAGAACTTGGGCCAAAAGTACATCTGTTTTCATTACAAGAACTTGCCTAATGGAATTATTCTCTTCTCCGCCAGCCCTTGGAAATTAATTGAGAGAGAGCTTATATACACACATAAAGCTGAAGAACAGTAAAGAATAACACACATAACCTTAAACAGTGCAACACCTTCTGCCATGCCCAAACTGCTTTACTGATCTCAAACCATTTATGATTTCTACTTAGAGCTAATAACAAATAAATACTGATTTCTTTTAGACTTTCAAAATATTTGAGAGGACTTTTGTTTCTATAACGAAGCAGAACAGATGTCACATACTACAACCTGCTGTTTGAGACTGTTCTTTATCCCTGCATGCTCTCTAAACACCAATAATAGTCTAAACAAAGATGGAATCAAAACAAACAGGACACAAGTGACAATGAGAGTCAGCATTATCCTGTAGATAAAAATACATAGTCACAAGAAATGGACTGGTGCTTCCATATAGAAACACCTCATCACTCCTGCTCTCTGCTTTTCAAATGTGAAGAATGATGAAGGGCCCAATGGCAGCATTCCTGTAATTTGTCCATTTAACATCAGCACCATTTCTACACCTCCTTGCTTTGTGATAGTGCTCGATCTATGTCAGAAGTTCACTGTCACATTTTATCATGTTTTATTCTACATTTAAAAAAGGGCAAAATAAAAATGCATAGCATTCCTTGGAGAACTCAAAGCCAAAAACATACTACTTCAATATGCATGATGTACAAAGATTGAATGTACAATACAGCTAAGATTTCTATTTGTTTACGTTCCTCTGGTGGATTGTAGGAGCAATAATTCACTTCAGAACTTCATTTTTAGTCTGGTCCAAGCAAAAGAACTGCTGCAGAATTGCAAAATTCTTAGAATTATGAATAATACTAGGTTAATCAGGCCAGAGAAGCATAGTTTTTCAGTAACACGCACATGTAGTTCCACTACACCTTTTTTCTCTCTTCTAAACAAGCAAAAGCTTGCTTCAGAAGAAAGTTCTTACAAAGTAAGGCCTTTACCTCTTTCTGGTCCTGCTACCTTTCTGGCTTTCATCATCAGAACAGCCTCATGAGTAAAGACACTCTTTCAGTGCTGAAATCACTTTACTAACCCAGCTTCTGTTGTGCAGGTCTTGGTGTCCCCTTGGTGGTGGTGCATAAATCTGGGGAAAAAAATGTCCTCTCTTTTTTTAAGATAAAGATGAAGAGAATCCCTCAATTCAAGTTCTCACAAGACCAACCCTGACTTTTGTCTGATCTCAGCTTCTATAGCAACAGAGTCTTCAATGGACTTTTGGTATTTCCCTCCCATATCCAACTCCCTGCACTGATCCAAAATGATCCACTCATACAAATAAAGTCACTATTGAACTTAAGATTCAGCAGTGATGCCTGTAGACCTGAAACACTGACGGCATGCATCATTCATCTCCCTCCTGCATAGCTCCTCAAAAACCACTGAACTTAAATAACACAGGACACCAGGGTTCTTTGTGAAGCATTCATTTCCTTATGCTCATTAGAAAGGCTGTCCACAGCAGCAAGCTATGATACAGACATTTACATAGTAAAAATGTAACTCCTGACAGACATGTAAATACACAAGCTGAAGCTTTTGTTCCCAAGTCCATAATATTCCAAAAATCTACATGATTCATTTTCTACATACAACCATTTCTAGATACCTACCAGAAAAGTGCCAATGAAGGCTTAAGAAGTCCTTAGGCCCAAAGGGACCTACCTCTCTGGTGAGACCAGTCCTGGAGAACGCTCTGCTACATACAACTTTCAATCCAAAGGGCTCCAGTGTGCAAGAAAGCACAGCAAGCAGCCACAGCTTTCTACCTGCAGCTTCCTGCAGCCTTTTACACATGCTGAACCCCAAACGGCAGGCACACAGATGATTAGGAATAGACACCTTAGCTTGGTGTTTTGCAGAAAGTCAACATAGAAAGATCAGATTCAACTTGTGGCAGCCAGTGCAGCCGGCATGACACACAAACAAGACCCTAAACCAGCTGGCGCTCCAGAGGAGCTGCAGGCTTTGTGCCCAGGAGTATCACATTACAATAGTCAGGAGAAAAGTGATGAATAGATAAGTAATTGAGGTCAGGTCAGCCTCTGACAAGGGAGAGTTTTCTGTCAGCTAGCGGCAAGAGAAAAGACTCTTTGTGAATGCTAAGCTCTTGTAGAGCAGATAGGGACGCTCCTGACAAAGCCACATGCCAAGCACATGGCAACTTTGTAGGGCTTAACAATTTTCCAGATACCATCACCATTATCACCTCCATCTTACCCACATTTGGTTTCAGCTTACACTCCCTCTTTGCCAAAACCTCAACTTTGATTCTTCTTGTTGTAACTTATATCTTATCCTTTCATGTATACATCATTTGCCTACTGCCGACACACATCTACAGTCAGCTTGCCTACTGGTCTGTGGAGAAAAGAATTCCTTTCTAGTACCAGAGACGTAGCAGGGGAACTGCAGATGCACATCTTCATTTCTGTTATGCACCTTGACACAAATGCCGATGGAAGGAATAATGGAAAAATATTTAGGGTCCCTCACTCCTCTCTGAAAAGACACCTTTCAAAAAGGAAGCACAGCCAAAGAGCCAGTCATCCCCAAAATGGTTCCTGATGGATGTGTGTTTTTACATGACTGATATCTCTTTCAGGATGTGCAAAGAAAGAAAGCCTGGTTAAGTCACCTGCTACTGCAGAAGCAGAAAACAAAATGTGTGGAGAATCCTCATGACAAGGTGTATTCCCACCAAACCTAATGCTGCTCACAAGCTGAAAATTAATTGACACATACATTGTTATGTAACTCAGCATAGCAAAGAAATCGTAATTTTTCAGGTTTTGTTGGAGGTAACACTTTCTTCTTTTTTTACCAAACACTGCAAACTGTCACTCAAATTTCTCTTCCTCTGCTCTCCCTGCCTGTTCCAGTAGTAATCCTGCAGATGGCACTGGGGACTAAGAAATTTCTTTCATTTTTTTTTTGTCGGAGGTTCTTTACTCTGTATTCATTTCTTGCATCATAGAACTCATCTTTTAAGCATCTTGATTACTTCAAGTTGGTAAAAATTACTCTATCCTCCTGCTGCACCTTTAAGCTATCTTCAGAAATTTCCCAAAAAAACCCCTTTATTCACCAACTATTAGGCATCAGTATAGACAGTATAAAATAATGGATGGATAACACCAGTAATTTAAGATAAATGGCATATTTAACAGAGGAAACAAAGCCTGTTATCTACATGTAAGACTGAATAACAAACTCGCATAGCAGACAGAAATGTGACTTTAAACTTAGGATAGTGCACTGTTGTTCCTTTGAGATACCCAGAGGATGAATTCATTCAAATTTCATCTTTCATGCTTTCTTACGAAGCTATTCCTATAAAATTTAAAATTCACTGTTCCCATAATCATCTGTGGCTTGATTATCTCACAGGATACAGCAGACTCATCTGAATTGGAAAGATACTTTTCTTCTTGCTCAGTGCACCTTTTTTAGCTAGACAGATGGTACAGCAGTTTTAGAGCAGAAAGTTAAGTATCTGACAAACAGCTGGAAGATTTTTAAGCATCCCACTTACCCTGTCTGGGAGGCAGCCATTCTCAGCTTATCTGAGATTCTTCAGACAAGGTATTTAAAAAAGAGCATTGAAATGCATTCAGTTCCTAAGGCAAATTAAATTTCAGAAAACATATAGAGGTGACTGACCCTGACCTCAGATATTCTTAAAAAGAAAACAGATCTGTAATCTTCTCCTTTTACGGCCAAGACAAAACCAGTTGCTAAAATATTCAAGGCATACTTGGCACCTGTTCACCTCACAAGACCACACAGCCTGTGAAAAACAAACACACCCTTTCCTACCCTGATCTATCTCTACATTAACACGAAATGATCATGAAATAGAGGACTGCTCCTGAAAGATGCCAACAGCTGAGCTTCCCTACTCTCTCAATCACTGAATAAGGGGGTGAACAGAGAAAATCTACACAGAAACCCGAGTTCATTATTTAGAAGTTCTATCTACTGGCTGTTTGCAGAACTACATTCATAAACTAAACCTATGTGTAGTAACAGTAAAGAAGGACAACTACAGTACGCAAGGCCATTCACCCATATTTTGGAATTAAGGAGAGAAACGGAGAACTGTTTAAGCTTTCTTCATTTCAGTTAAAACAGAAACTAGCAGAGACTTGGAGGAACCTCAGGTGGTGCTGCAGAGTTTAGAAGCTCAGCAGCTACTTCAGCTGCTGAGACAAGAGCATCCTTACAAACTTCCAACACAAAGGGAAGTAGCCACTTCTCCAGAACAAGGCAGCCTTGCTAAGGAACCTAAATATCATGCACTGAGTGTGCACAATAAACCACCTCCGTCAATGAATTAAATCAAACAGAAAACACACCCAAAATGAAGAAAACACCTGGGGTTTTTTTCCTCCTGGAATAGGGAGTTACAGTAGTTCACAGAAAGGTCAGGCCAACATCATACATACCCAAGGCACAGGAGGGACAGGCAAGAGCAGGGAAGAAAAGAACATCACCTCTCCCTTCCAGCAGCAATGGCCAGCAGACCAACTCAGCTGCTTGTGAAACCACAATCCAAGACCCCTCTTGCCAGCTCAGCTTCTTGCACCCAAGACAATGAGCTTTAAGCCTCTTGTTAAAACTATCCTACTGCATCATTTAAGAAACAACCAAAACAAAAAAATTTCTTGCATGCTTTCCATGCAGTATTTCCAGAAAGATTTTCAGTTAATAAAACTGTTAATCAACAAGTTTTTCCTGAATCATTAAAAAATAAGCTCACAAAAGTACTAATCATATTCTTGTAGATGCAAAGATTTTTTTTATTCTGCCTTAATTTTTTTCTTCCCCAAAGAGGCAATTAAAACTCAAACAACAATAATACAGCAATAATAAATATATCTTATGCATTAATCCCATACAGAACAAATGGTCTTGATACTAAACTGAGAAAAGAAAAAAAATTGGTTTATTTCTGAGCTTTAGTGTTTATATGGGTCATTGACACAGTGATAGACACAATGGCCTGGCACAAACAACATTTTCCATAATAATCCTCCATTTCAGTACAGCTTTCATTTGTTGTTCACAAGAATCATTTGTGTTTTTCTTGCTCTCTCACATTTCTTCTCTTCCACAGTTCTTTTGAACCAGAAGACTGATAAGCAAGAATGTAATAACTAAAGCAAAAATAAAAAGGAATAAAACTTATCAGAGCCCACTATAATCAAGAACTTGCCTTGCCGAAGGAAAAGCTTTGCAAAAGTTTTAAGTGAAAGAATTCTTACAAGAGCCAATACAAGATTTCAGATTAAGTATTAAATCCCTCAGCAAACCATGCATCTAAAATTCAAATCACTTCACTACAAAACAGAAAGCCAGTACATTAAATATTTTTAAGTCCCAACCAAGTAGGAAAGCAATTCTAATTCCTGCATAAAAGTGTATATGCAACATGATAATGCTTGGTCATTTGCATGTCCAGACACTACCAGGATTTCTGTATTTTAAATTTAAAGTGTCTTCTTCCCTATAGCTCTTGTAGCATATTACTCAGATTCCTTTTGAATTAAAAAAAAGTTACATTGCATTCCTTCATGTATCATATGTTCTCTGAAGATTAGCATGAAAAACACTAAGTATTTCCAGCTTTACTTGACAGGTACATGCTGATGCTGAAGAAAGGCTGTCAGACTGTGTATACACAATTCAGACATGCGCTGCAAGACAAATGAAGTTCATGAACTGCTGTCCATAAGGGGAGCTGCTTGTCCACTGAGCTACACCTTTCTGTTGTTTTCAATTTAAAGTTATGAAAAGAGCATGAATGGTTCTCAGCTTTCAAAAGCAATATACAGCCAAAACCCTCTTGGAACCACTGGAACGCTCTGGATGCAAACTGGAATTTTTTCATACAGCTTTAACAAGCTCACTGCAATGAGCCCTCAGTGTACACACGCTCCACCCTGACTCCTCTTCAATCTGACTTCTGTAACATACACCTCTTCCTTTTCCTTCTGAAATCTGTGGTTTTCTTAGCCTCCTTGACTCCTTCCTCCCTCATTAACTGTTCCTCTAATAATTTAGTGGTAACACTCCAATTCCCCACTCCCTAGGAAATCTGTCAGGAGGCTTTTCCTTTGCTTGAAAATCTACCTTGCCCCTGGCTTGGTACATTTCATCCAAACTGCCTGGTGTTCTTTTTGCCATTATCAAGCAATCAACTGAATCAACTTTTGCCAAAATTGAGCATCAAAATTCCTTCTCAGGGGACCTTATGCTTTTTTTGTTATTCTGTGTAATATACTTCAGGTGTTAATTGAATGCAATATCGTTAATAGCAAAATAGATAACTGTCACTTAAAAAAAAAAAACACAAAAAACCCCAACCAAACAAAAATAAAACCAAGCACCTTTCAACACTTTCATCAGCTAACAGAAGTCTGCATCTAGTGCATTCAGACTATTTGCCTCAGGCAAGCAAGACCTCTGCATGGTATGCCATCATTATTTTGTGCTTTAAAAACCATCAGTGGGGCATGCATCCTTAAAATAGCATAGAATATTGTTACCTGGAGATTACCTTCTGCCTCAGTCTGAAAATGTGTTAGAACCACTTGTGCATGAAGAAAAAAAAAAAAAAATCAGGTTGGATGCAACCTTCTTTACATATGAAATAAACAAATACCTCTTTTTCTTCTTCCAATATCATAGGATGCCAATAAAAAGTTCCCCTTTACTACTATTTTACATCCCAAACTGCATTTATATTAGTAACCTAGTAATATTGAGTTTGAAACAGCCAAAACAATCTTATATCATTTGTAGTGAAAAAAAAATAAAGCATTTTTCAAGTTAACTGTCAGTAGTGCTTGAACAAAGGAATTCATAATAGCAGACAGTAAAAATGTAAAAAACAAATCACCAAAACATCACAACAAAACTGAAGTTCATCAGTTGTACAGCATCATGGTTAAGTTCCAATCACATGCAATTACTCACATTTAAGTTTTTCATGAGCTTTCCAGCTAATGTTTCAGCTCCTGCACCCTGGTAAGCAGAGGCTTCAGGCTAGGACACTGACTTTTTTTTGCTCCCCTGGGGGATCTTCACAACACACGACTGAGAAGCAGAACGTGGGCATGTGTTCTGATCTCAAGGTATCTGGGGCATTATTCTCCTGCCATGTTCTGAGTCCATAGCCCTACGTGGTGCTGTGCACATCAGGTTGCCACAATTTGCCCAGGAAAAAGTCTTGTCAACAACCACACAGACAGAATGAAGAACCCAGCCTGGGCCTCTCATGAGAGCGGCCAGCACTTGAACCATTGAATGCTGGGAGAGCACACCAAGTTCAACAACTGAACTCATCTAACTTAGCATCCCACTTTCAAAAAAATACAAAAAATGAAAAATATATGATAGAATTTTAATTACAAGATAATTTTGCTCTCTCCCATTGGCTGCGGGCATTGAAATCTGGTATTCTGGAAGATTATTAGGAAACTTTTATTTTTATACTTGCATATTAAAAAAGTATGAAGATGGGGATTTTAAAAGAGACTCTTTTAGTGATATCTCTCCCATAAGATACAGTAAGAATGTTCTCACACAAAAGTCTTTGCTAGAGGCAATTTCTCCTCCCTCTTGTTCTTCAACTAGCCTCCCAAAAATTCTTTCAAGTAATTAACACAATTAAAGGCACAATGATGAAAGCTAACTTAAAAAAAAAAAAAAAGAAAAAAAAAAGAAAAAAGAAAGGTTTAATGGCTGAACTCTTTACCCTACTTTATTTTGTGAATGTATCTTTTATTGTAACTTAAGACACTACAAAATAAATTGCAGCTTGGCTACAATAGTCACACATGGGAAAACACAATTTAGGTTTGTTATTCCCCCTTTTTCATAAATCAGTCCTGGGCTCAGTTTAAACACATGCCAAATATGACCTAAATGTATCACATCTTCAACAAGTAATCATACACGAGAAGAGGAAAATAAGCATTGGTTCAACCCCCGCAGCCCACAAGCCAACGATGAGGTTGCCCTGCTGTAATCGTATCCAGTTATACACATACAGGAGAAATAGTTTAAGCAAAGGGAATACATAGCAGATCAGGATATGAAACTAACACCAATAAACCTGGCTCTGTATTTTGTACGTTTTCTACAAAAATTCATACATCCAGTTATCAGTGTCTCGTTTGGTTTTACATTAAATTTCTGTGGTCCGCAACAACTTCAGAAAGTAATGTATTTCCATGCTCCTAATCTTTCTCTTCTACAGCAGCCAGGAAAATAAGTTTTTGGTGATATCTTTTAACTGTCCAAGCTGATCCCTGAAATGCTGGACACAAACCAGAAATCAAGAGCAAAGTAGCAGACTCGTTCAACAGAGCCTATAAGAGAATTATGCAGCAAATATTATCCCTCTCTACTGCTAACATAGTAAAAGCTCCTCAAGGAACAGCTTAACTCACCTGTAACTTAATTTAAAATTTAAAGATTTAAAGCCTAAAGTAATTAATTAAAATAATTTAGATCTCTTGTGAAAGAATAATTCATCATTCACAGGAGGAGAATTTCAAATTCTTCACATCAACAAATGATGACATTTTTGAAGTAATCTAATGCAAAATTCAATTTTTAAATAAAATTACATCAGGTATGGAAACACAATAGGCTACCCACACCATAACAAGCCTGCAGGCTTCTGCCTTTTGTGTCTCAGTAGCAAAAATAAATAAATATTCAACGTTTTGTGAATTTATAAAAATCATAAAAGGGAAATTTAAATCTAAAAGAGTACTAGCTCACTCTTTCCTTAACTTATATCAGGTTTTTTCCAAATTAAACACATGGGGAACAAATCTTGAGAGCAAAGATACAACATGGGGAACAAATCTTGAGAGCAAAGACTATACAACAGACTTCTGCTTTTGAATGTCTTTGAAAAAAAAAAAAAAAGATTGAAAATTGTTTCATGAGGATTAGTGACAGTAGTTGGTAAGTGTTTCAGTTATTCATGAGCTTAAACAGATTTTCTTTACAATGTCAGGACAATGGTTCTTCCTGCCAGTAACACTCACTGTTATGGTTCCTTGTCTACCACTCCTTTTACTATAGCCAGTGAAAATCAGGACAAAGGCTTAAATGGCAGATTTCCTAAGGCAAACCAGCATGTACATGTTTCCCAAACTGCTCAGTAGGACTTGTTTATCCAGAGCTCCATCACATGAGAATATGAAAATAGCTTTCAATATTTAATACCTACATGCACATCAAGGTAATCTGAAGCACTGGTACCACCTAAGGACAATATATTAATCCAGACTTGATATTTCTGGGAAGTAAGTCACCTAGCAATTATAACAGAAGGAAAGAGAAGGGAACAATTATTGTCATGAAGACACTTCAACTCCTAGTTGCAATGCATGTTTACATCTTAGCAGCTGCCTGAAAAAGTTTTTTTTCTGAATTAACTATGAGGAAGACGGCATATATGAAAGAACACTGGGGACTGAGGATGAGACCTGTGAAAATTAGAAATCAAAGCCTTCAAATGAAAACATATTCAAAGGAGCTAGCTGCAGAACATCTGTGCAGGCAGAGCAAGACAGCCCATCCCACTTCTGCATCCACGCTTTGAATCCGACACAGAGCTATGCTGCCGACCACCTGCACTCACAGAGTTATGGACATACACTGTCACTGTGAGCTGCCTCCTTAAGAGAATAGGCCTGGCTCAGCCCCAAGGAGCAGCTCCTCCTGGCTTGGATCACCATGCACATGCAAGGAAGTGGAGGGATGAGGGATGCACACACTCCCACCGTGAATCTCACTGTTGCTCTGGGAAGCATTAGAACATTGTGCTGCAGGATGGCATCCACCAACAATTCTATGTTGGCATTTATTAGAAAAAGACCCAACCTCTTGAAGCTTCATTCAGGATTTTTGGCTACTAAAATTTTATCATTCCCTGACAAGGCCTGGTAAAAGACTCAGAGAGATTCTAAGACTCTTGAAGTCTTAGAAGTAGAAAAGCAATAAGAAGGTGATTTTTCAGTTGGTACTTGATTTGAAAATAGATTCAAACTAGGACAAATTAACTCAGCCCTCTCAAACTGTCACAGGAATGAGGATAACCAAAAAAAAAAAAAAAAAAAAAAGTATAACCTCACACATCCCCTCAAACAAACACTGTGTGTTAGGACATAAACTTCCGCCCTGCTCCCCCACAAAAATCCACAGGCAGAAATGTGATCCCAAGTGATTCACAAACAAATAAGGCCACGTTTCTGTTGCTATAACATAAGACACAGTACTTTTCTTTCCCTCTGATGTAATTTTTATAACATTATATTGGAATCTGACTATTTTAAAACTTGGTTGCTACAACATATTATAGTCGTTACATGGATTCATTTCCTACTTTCCAACTGGCAAGACTACTTGTTTCAGTTTTATGAAGTTATATCATGGACAAAAGACACATAAAATATACTGTAAATTCTAATAGTAGAAACTCCTTTAATGCCTTCCATTCCTTGAACAAATGTGAATTGGAAGGAGGGCTTCCCCCCACAATCACTCCAAAGGTCTCCATACTTCCAGCTTTCTCAAGTTTTCTGAGCCTTATTTCTGAAAATGGTCTTTTCACACTATTACTCCTACGGAGAGATGACATCTGATTTCTTTCAGAGACTGTCAATGACTCCCATACTATCTAAACTTACAAATAATAAGAAAGTGACAAGTTCTTCCAGTGGACAATAAAACATGGAATACAAATCCTCCCTAGTATTTCTGGTTTTAACAACTAGGAACAAAGAACAGATGATGAATTGGCCCATAAATGCTTCAGCTTAACTTCCATGATGCAACACAGATTTGGGGAACACTTGTTTTTCCTGTAGATTAATTTTTAATTACTGAAATATAGTCATACCAGACAGATCACATTCAGATGCCAACTTCTAAAAGAAATCCAAATATGAACTTCATAAAGTAACATTAACATCACCAAAATCCTTTTAAAATATGCATACAATATACCTTTATCTTCACAAACCACATTAAATAGACAGCATTTGGGAATCAGAGACTGGAAGGTCACTAGGGTAAAAACTTTACCCTTTTATAACAAGCATGAACATAAGATGCACTGATATATCAAAGGATCCTTTAGTTTCTAGCTTATGAAAATATATGAATTCCCATAATAGAAAAACACAGTGGCTCTGTCATATTCAATTTCAAAGTTCAATACTAATTTAACAGGAAAACAATGGGTCTTTAGGAAAAAAAACCATCCACTAACAAACATAAGCTAGCACGGTCATTTTTCAAATGTGCAAAAGTGGCGATTTTTCCACTTGTGGCTTTGCTTGTGTATTTGGCCTAACAATTTTCATTTAGCTCTTAACTAGTTGAACTTTCTGTTAAATGTGACTAAAAGCAGTCTTACCAAATCAGCTAATTATGGTGCTTCTACTACTGGCTAATCATTCATATGCCAACCAGCCACAAAGAGTGCTGGCACAGACCATTTACCCCCAAATTGCCTTAATCTGGACTGTGCACTTGCAGGATGGGTCTACACAAGCACAGCCTGCTACAAACCCAGTCCTACTTTATGACTGAAACACAGAATCTTTCTTTATATATATATGTATAAATTTTTTTAAGGTGCAATAATTAAGCTATTTCCAGGAGCAATGACATATATAGATGTATTGACCCTTTGATTATGATTATTTCATGGAGAGTGCTAAACAGGCAGTTAATGAAAAAGATAGCTGTCATACAATTAACTTTGCATCATAAGTGTGAAGATCTAGAAAAGAAATAATGGGAGCTGTTAGGGAAAATGATTTTTTTCTTTAAAGAGTTCAGATTCTGTGAGACTAATTAATTGTGCATGTTTAGTGGCAGCTAGCGAGTCAATCAATTCACACTTATAGCACCATTTAACCAACAAATAATGAAAAATAATTTCCATTTGATCTCAAAGAAATATACTTTTAAAGGCAGTACTTTTTGAAACAAATTAGAGATAAAGACTAAAGGGTTTGCCTGTCCATATTTTTAACTAGAAAAATAAACCTGAATCAGTGGTGCCAAGGTGTACGACTTCCTTGCATAGCTTGGAAAAAGGAGGGGAACAAAACAAACTAAATGTAACAAAGTATAAACTTTGATTTTCTTAAGAAACAGAGGACTACCTTTAGAATTTTTTTTCCCCAAAATGGCAGAGCTGCCATAGAATAGAAAGAAGTAGTGTGCTATTTTGAAGAAAGGAATTGGGGGAACGAGAAAGGAAATGGGAACAACCAACCATCACTTGTAATTTATATGGAAAAGAAATGAGAAAGATGAATGCAAAAGCTGGAGCTCCTGATGTTTCTCTAGGAATAGCTGAGGATTGAAGAAAAGATAACTATGGCTCACCTGAAGAACCACCAGCAGGCTGAAAAGGTCCTAGAGTTTCCCAGTAAAATAAAGTATTGAGGCAAATTTCTAAGCCTTATCTATCATTGTAAGTAAATCTAGGTAGTTCACAGCATGTGTTTCATAAAAGCTCATATATATAATGAGTCTCAACAGTTTTCCTACATGATCAGTTTTTCTTTCCCTAAATGAAATTCTTCCATACAGCAACAGAGAAGAAAAGAAATCAAGATAAAGTGATTGTCAATGTCAGACAATTGGCAGGGACAATTCAAGGACAGCAAAGCAGCTGCTACAGATTTTAAACTTATTTTTTGTAATAGATCCGATTTTTAAATTCACAGTGTTCCTTTATAGTCTGTCAGGTTTGTCTCTTGCAGGAGTTCCTTTAGGGCAAGCACTGCAGACAGTCAGCCTACCCTGAGGGAAACTAAGACCCTCAGAAGTGGGGTAAAGGAAAGATATTAATAATTTAAGACAGTGGTCTGCCACACCTAGGACAAAGCAATAGTGTAAGTATGGAAACATCTAATTCCTGCGCTTACATTTGTCCTCCCTGGACTTGTATTTTCCTCAACAGATTTACAAAATGCTGCAGAGGATACAGTGTTACCTGTGTTTTCTGGAGGAGCTCTGAAAATGCTCATGGTTAATGATACCTCCTGCCACTGCCAGGACCTCCATAGCAAGGAGAGAAGTCATCTCCGAGGCTGCATCAACAAAAGAGGCAGCAGAGCTGGGAAGAACACAATTTGTAAGCTACAAAACACAGACCTTAGAAGAGAAAAAGCTCTGGGTAAAGTACATTTTCTGTTATTCCTGTAAGGTAAAGAGTTTAACTTACCACTGCCAAATAGAAGATTCACTGAGTGAAAACCACTTCCAGCAACCCAAATATTAATTTTGATTACTCTTTGACATTGGTTCTCATTTTCATTTTATAGAAAGGCATATTTGGCAACTCTCTTCAGTGTTACAGAAGGAATTATTTTGAAACTATTTCCACTCATTCAGTACTCTTTTCCTGTGCAGAGCAAACATTGACCTAACAGTCATTCACTAGCACATTAAACTTGGTATTCAATATTCACATCATTATAAATCAATTGTACTTGAAAGCAGGAAAGAACAGATGTGAACTTTAAAAATTACCTTCATTTTAGGCTATTGCATGCCCAAAGTGAAGCAAAGTTTTCTCTAGGTGTGGCATAGTACATCCTTTCAAAACTGACTGGCACTTGGAGCTGGGCATTACATATTCAACTTCTTTGTCACATGCTTGAGAACTCAAGCTTAAGAACTCCCACAGTTTTTCATTGAATCAGACTGAGTTGTCCTGGAAATTCTGCTGAAATCTTCAGACTGCCTATGCAAAATACAAGAATTTATCAATATCGCAACAGCATTTATTAGCTTTCACTATAAACAATTCCATCAGAAAATCCCAAACATAATTACCACTTACTGAGTACACTTTGTTTACAAAGACCACCCTACATGTTGAAATAATACATTCTTCATAAGCACAGAAACCTGGATTTAGCATAGATATTTAAATGAGAATCACTGCAAAAAACCCCAATTATTCAAGAGAATTTAATTTGCAGCCTAGCTTTTGCATCTTCATACCACAGATTTCCTAGTCAATCCTACTTTGCTTATGGTGACAAAATATTCAGCAAAACTAAGTGTTATAACATATAATTAAACATCCTTTATATTTTTTTCCCACACAAATACTATGAATGATTGACAAGACAAGAACTCAGCACCACTACAGCTGAAAATCTGATAACAGCTACCTTGACTTCTTGAACTAGGATTTACTAATAAAATGGATGGATGGATGGATGGATGGATGGATGGATGGATGGATGGATGGATGGATGGATGGATGGATGGATGGATGGA